>JAHBCN010006841.1:0-46612 GCA_019359885.1 Listronotus oregonensis
TTTAATTTTACCTATAATAAATATTTGTTACAACATTATTTAGGCTTTTTTTTACTTATTTTAAACCCCCCACAGTCCAAGTCAGCTCTAGGACTACATCACTGCTTTTTTGGAGGGCGATAGCCCAGACAAGCGGGGAGGATGGGCACTGACGTGCACGTCAGTGAAGGGGTTTTTTGGGGGGGGGGCCATTCTCAACATGTTGTAAGCTCCGCGACGGGGGGGGCTGTCAGCGTCAAAAAGCGTCCCCTTGCAGCTGCCGCCAAGGTGGAACAGCATAAGCCGAGGGCTACGTGACAAGGGGGGTGCTTAGACTTTATTAGCAAACTCCGGGAACCGGGCCCCCCGGTTTAAACTAGTTTCCCCTCTGGCAGGGGGGGGCTTGCCGGGGAAAACCTTTTTTTTCCCCCCTGCGACTCGTGGGTCATGTAGGGCCCCAAAAAAATAAAAAACAACCCAAACTCGGGAGGCTGGACGGCGCCCAACTCAAGAAAAAAAAAAACAAGCCCGCCGATAAAACGTAGCCGGGGCAAAAAAATCTCTAGTGCGGAGGCGGGAACGGAAGGCCCGTGGGGCGTTGAAACGTGCCCCAATGCGGCAGCCACCGACGCTGATGGGTTTTCCCCCCCTCGGGTCCCCGAACGCCTTTTTACCGGCCCCGGGCCCAGTTCCTTCTCCAAAAGATTTTGGGAAAAAGCCCCCTGCCTATTAAAAAGGAACAGTATCTGGTAGAACTCTTAGTTTCCCCAGCAATGATCACCCTAGGACAACGACCCGTCCCTGGGAAAAAAACCACCCACTGTCATCTCCCACATCCCCAACTGCAGTAAATTTGGGGAGTATGTCGTGAATGGGTAAACCAAAGCAGTGGTCCTAGCATCAGCGTACCTCCCACTGGATGCAGTTGTTCCACCAGTAGGGAAATGAAGGACCTGGAAAAAGCACTGCCAAACTCAAAATATGGGCGGTGATTGGATGGACTCAAACGCACCCACATTAACTGGGGCAGTCCCCCACTAACCCCAAAAAGGTGGGCCCCCATTTTTATCATAGGTTGTAACCCCAGTGTTTTAAACCGAGAAAATCCCCCCATATTTGTAAACCCCGAATTCAAAATTTAATAGATATAACGCAATTTTACAGCAAATATCCAACGTAATCCGGAAATTCAGGTATCTGACGGAATCTCAATGTCAGACCACCGCTGGATAACTTTCAAAATAGATTCAGCTTTTTAAAACAAGTTTATCGCAAAAACCTAAGAGGACCGACAAGGCATTTTACATGCTTCTTTAAAAAAGGGGTCAAAAACATCGAGGTCAAAACACCCAACAACAAGGGGGGAAGGTCGACCGAACGCCTTTTTTACCAGGCTGTGGCCACAGGTTCCTTCCCAAAAAAGGAGGCTTGGAAAGCGTCCTGCCTATTGATAAGGAACAGTATCTGGTAGAACTCTTAGTTTTCCCAGCAATGATCACCCTAGGACAACGATCTACGTCCCTGGGACAATCAGAGCCACCCACTGTCACATCTCTCCACATCTGACTTAACTGCAGTCAAATTGGAGTATGTCGTGAATGGGTAAACCAAAGCAGTGGTCCTAGCATCAGCGTACCTCCCACTGGATGCAGTTGTTCCACCACCCAGTAGGGAAATGAAGGACCTGGTGAAGCACTGCCAAACTCAAATAGGGCTGGTGATTGGATGTGACTCAAACGCACACCACATTAACTGGGGCAGTCAGGACACTAATCCCAGAGGTAGGTCTCTATATGATTATATCATAGGTTGTAACCTCAGTGTTTTAAACCGAGAAAATACACCTTATTTGTAAACTCTCGAATTCAAACTTTAATAGATATAACGCTAATTACAGCTAATATATCCAACGTAACCGGAAATTGCAGGTATCTGACGGAATCTTAATGTCAGACCACCGCTGGATAACTTTCGAAATAGATTCAGCTTTTTTAACTACAAGTTTATCGCGCAACCTCAAGAGGACCGACAAGGCATTTTACATGCTTCGGTTAGAAGGGGCTCTGCGAAACATCGAGTCAAAACACCCAACAACAATGGCAGAACTGGAGAGCTACGTTACGGCTATCAATGACGCTATTGTTGGAACGTACAAAAGCGCCTGCCCCTGAGGATGTACCCTGATAATGGCGGAACCGCTAGTTGGTGGTGCCAAGAATTGGAGCACCTCGGGACAGTAGCTAGGAGAGTTTTCAATAAAGCTAAAATTTCAAAACTGGTCAAAGACAGGATCCAATATCCACCTCAGAGAGCCTTCAGACAAAAACAGAGAGCAGCCTGGAGAAGTTACTGCGAGGAGGTGAAGACTACTCTAAGGCAGCTAGGCTACAAAAGGCTCTCAACAAGGACCCATACCGGGAAGTAGGCAGACTTAAAAGAAGGAGGATGGCACACATACCAAACCTAAGGAAGTTTACCTTTTTGGCTACCCCTTTCCCGTTCCCCTACCCAGTACCAGCGGACTGTACATAGGAAGAACACAAACCCTTCGACGAGGACTGGCAGGTTGCCAGACAGATAGTCAATGAGGACAAAACAGAGTGGGCATTTTCTGGCTTCTCCCCTTTAAATCACCAGGCCCCGGCGACATCCCAGCCCCTCAGTGGGGACTGGACACACTGATGCCGCACCTGGTTCGGATCTTCAGGTCATCCTTGGCCTTGAGATACATTCCGAAGGCATGGAGAGAGGTTAGGAGTTGTCTTTTTACCGAAACCTGGGAGGATGGATTCTCCAACCCCCAATCCTACCGACCAATTAGCCTCTCCTCGTTTTCTCTGAAAGCGTTGGGCGACTATGCAAATATTTATCAGGGACGTAAATGCTCCAAGTCAGACCACTCCACCCAAATGCACATGCAGACACCACAGGCAGATCCACTGATACGGCGCTTCACCTAGTGGCGGGTTGTATAGAAACATCTCTGGACAACAAAGAGTCCACCTTAGGCGTATTCATAGATATAGAAGGCGCGGTTGACAAAACGATCTTCCCAAAAATATACGCTTTCTGCCAGAACACCCCTGAAACAGTTAGCGGATAATTTTCAATATGCTCTCAAAAAAAGATACAAATTAATGTAGATGATGTCCAGTTCCAAGGCAAGGTAACGAGGGGATACCCACGGGAGGGGAGGAAAATCTCTACCAAACCTAAATAGCATACGCAGATTTTACTTGGGCATACTGTCCACAGGAAAATTCGAGCGTACTCTGCGAAAGAATGCAGACTCCCTTAGGATAATAGAAAGATGGTGTGTTGATCACGCCTATCCACCAACCCAAAAAAGACAGAGATGGTTCTCTTCACAAGGAAAAGGAGGATGGTAAACTTAAACGCTCCTAGCTCCTAAACACATAACCAAGCTTTGCTACAGAGCTGAAATTCCTTGGGGTAACCTTTAATAGTAAGCTAACATGGAACTCTCCTTGGAAAAAATTAAGAAAGCACATTTCTCATGAGCAGTTTCGGACCATGGCGGTCTTGGGAATTGTCACCTATCACCCTGTGGACCTATACGGCCATCATAAGACCTTATGCTCACCCCTACGGTGCTTTGTTTGGAGCCCAAACAAACGACAGTTATCCGAAAGCTAGACCATGTACAGAGAATGCTTGTCTAACACCACCGGAAAAGAACAACACCAACTAGGGCCATGGAGGTTTTTTCAAAAAACGTCTCATCGCTTTTAAACGATGGGATAAAAAAGAAAACCTTTAACTTTTTCAGGGAGCTACTGAACTATCTTGACAGAGATACAGCTAAACATTACTTAACAATGCCTAGGGCGAGCCTTTGTCAATCAGGGCTTTTTTACGGGGCATTGTCCTAAAAAAAAATCTTTAGAATGGATAAATGACCCCTCTTGTGCGGTTGTGAACAGGAAGACGAGACGGTGGAGCACATTTCAAAACTGCCGCAATTGTCCAAGAGAAGATCCATGCTGGGCGAGTATTGGCTTTCTTTGGCCAACATTAAGAAGATTCCCCTCGGGGGCGTTTTCACTACTTTAAATGAGTAGGATGGGCGGCGTACTGAGTGGGAGTTCCCTCAGGTGCAGTGATGTTTATCACCCTTCGCACTTTCAGATTCAGATTTAGACCAGACCTTAGTTTCATCCTTTATCATAGGCGTAGAGTTAATGAATCAATTATATCCAAAATTTCTTAGCACCTTTGTTTTATTTATAGATGTTGCATTAAAACTCCGCTTTTAAACGGTGTCTAATTGACTGCCTGGAAATAGAAATTCAGAAACCATCTGATGCTGTTTTACAGGCAATGATAAGGTATAAATATATAAAAACAACATCTTGAAATACCTTATATTTTATACTCCGGATAAGGTAATAATTTTTGTAAAATTAAAGTAAAAAACTATGTATTAAATTTGGTGGATTTAACTAAAAACATCATTTTGGAATTATCATATTTGCTCCAAACAAAAGCATTGGCTAATTGCTCGTAGCAGAAGTCGTGAAAATACCTATAAAAAAGAGACAGATTCTCTACAGCTCATCAGTAGGAAAGGAAGCTTTTCAATAAAAGTAATCGTTAATAAGGCAAACAGCTCTTTTTTGGAAGAAATCAAAAATATAAAATGTTTAGTTTAATTAAGATTTTTTTCGAAAGTAACTCCCACAAGGGTAAATAACTCTTTTTTCTGCAGGATTTGGCGCTCATAATAAAGAATAAGTATTGGCAGATTATTTTAGCGACTGCGAACGTGATTGGGTTTTTAAAGGGAATTAACTAGAAAAAATTTAAGGTTCCAATTTAATATTGATTTATTCTTTGTTATAAAATTTTCATAACTTTGCTTAGAAAATTAGAAACTATAATTCTTTCTACTGCAGCTCCCAATTAAAATCCATCTGTAGAAACTCCAATTTTCCATTGTGTCTACTCTTTCATCCTAGATTAGATCCCGCTGTCTCAATTTTTCCCCAAACTCTAGGTTACCTCTTATTTTCTTTGGGGCAGTCACGGTATCTTATCCTTGAGCCTTCGTGGATTGACGTGGAAACAAAAAACTAAAAGGAACAAAAATAGCTTATAATTAAAAATTAACTTTAAACTCATGTAATATTAAATATTTTAGCATATATAAAAAATTGAAAAACTAATAACAGCTATATTTTTTTAAAAAAGTTAAAACAAAAATTTGTTCTTCATATAACTTACCATGACTTCTTTAGCTTCTTCCCCCCACTCACGTATCTCATCACACGAGCTAGAGTTATTGGAGATAAACTGAAAAACAGATCTACAACTTAAAAAAATACAAATAATACATTTATTTAAATAATTATAAAAAAGGTTTAAAAAATATATTTTAAAAGATGCGTTAATTTTTTTAGCAGAATTAGAATTGAAATTAAAAATAAACTTGAAAAAACCAATAAAAAGTGCCTTATCTATCTTTATGTTCACATGGCAATTAACAGAAATACTTTGGTAAACAAGAACTTCATCTGGTAATTAGAAATGAATTATTTCTTTTAAAGAATGTAGATTTTCAAGGTATCAAAGCGAATAAATAATCATATAGAGAGTTTATGCATTGTAAGTCGAATTATGTAGCTGAAAGATGCCAAAGTATCTGTTTGCTATTTGTTAGTAAATAGACAACAATCGTTTATACGAAAATAATGTAATAAAGTTTGCTGATGTTACATTAATAAACAAGATCCTTTTAATTAAAAATACTCGTGTAATAATTCTGGTAAACGAGAGTAAGCAAACTCCAACTTTGCAGATCCAGGGAGCATGTCATAAGTAATAATTTATTTAAATTTTGTTTAAGTAATTATATAATATACTAATAAAAATATACTATACCTTTTTCTTTAGTGATAAAATAATTCGCTAATAGGTAATTCACAATTGTAATTAGGTATAAAGTGGGGTAGCGACAGTTACACAGAAAATAAATAATCTTGTTGTTGACATGCCTTTTAGTAACATTTTTTTTATGAGTATATTGCAATTTTATCACTTATCTCGTAAACACGTTACAAGGTTTCCCTTTAAAGGGTTTAGTAACTTACAAAAAACCGCACAACAGCCAACTTTATCTCCAAAGTCTTAACATGTACTGGGTTAGTTTTACCGGGAATTTACAATTTGAATTTCGCCCCCGGCAAAAATAAACAAAGGGGTAGTTAATTTTTTGTCCTCGCCTGGCGGGAAAGCTTTTCTTTGGGTTATTTAATAATTTTTTACGCTTTATAAAATTTTATTTTGAAAAAACACAAAATTTTACATGACAGACAGTATTGATTCCGTTACAGGAGAAACAAATAAGATCTTCCATGGTTTGTTAGTTCTGGTTCTATTGCTCTATTGGGAGCTGCAGTAGGAAGAAATATAGTATGTAATATTACTTAAGTAAACGAAGTCCCTTAAGTTCCTAAGCGAATCCCCGGATCGTTGTGTTTGACATGACATACCTACTTCGACCCTGTTTAGCATGGTATTAGGCCTTCTACTTTATTGCTGCGTCTAAATTTGTTGCACAAATAAAAATAAATGTAAGAAAATAAGGCAAGTTCGTCCACTTATACACATTATGTCGCCGACCGAGAATGCATTTTTTTCTTGCGTTGCGTTGGTTCCACGATGAAAGGAACGAAAACAAATTAAGTTAAGGTAACGAATGTTTAATTAGTAACAAACTGTAAATCAAGAAAAAATGCATTTGTAAGCGGTAGATCAAAAGAAATTCTCAAAGATTCAAATATAGCTTTACCATGGCAAGCTCAATATGCTCTAAATTCAAACAATAAAAAAAATATCAAGTTTAATTCCAGTCACCGTGTCACCGAAATCTTATCTGTTTCATTAGATTCCCTTTTAACTTCATTCCATTTTTTCTTCTGAATTTGTCGAATGGAATATTGGCCAAAAGTGTAATCATATAAATATGCTCTATTTTTCTATAGCTTTCACAAATTTAATACTGAAGATAGGATCGTCCTTCCTAATTTTTACCACTCACGCTTTTTTGCCGTGAAACTCAATCGACAAATATCGCTTGAAAATACAGCAAGTAGTGTCGTATGGAAATTGTTGAAGACAAGCACTGGCTAGTTTGCGACATGTTTGCCTAATGTACAAGAGGCAACTTAAAACTATGAGCTCTAATAAAAAGTAACACGTCCACGACATGTCAAGGACATGTCGTAAACAAACGTCTTTTAGATGTACGACCGGTCTTAGCACTGTCATTCAATTGTGTTGATAAGACTAAATATTAAATGAGTTATTGCAGTTTTTTATGCTAGCAAACAGACGAAACATTTAGATAGAAATAGACAGGGCTCAGTATTGGCACCGACTCTGTCAACGATCTTCTCTCATGCACGATTTATCCATGATACTATTACTCGAGAAATAAACCCACTTGGCGATTCAATTTCGTACGACGTTGCGCATGACGTCACTCGATGACAAAAATAATTTTGCTTGTCGGTTGGGAAAGCAGTGTTTTAAAGCCTTTTTTAACGTTTATTGTATTTTGGCATTACTTATGATTATTATATGTTGGTGTATGAGATATTCTATGATTATTATAATAGTATGTAAGATATTTCCTTAATTGTATGTGGGATTTAGGATCCGTGCTATAATAATAAGCCTTTAAAAATAAGGTATAGAATAAATAATATAAATGCCCGTTTGACATTGATTAAGGTTTAAAAAACGAACAACAAACGATTATAATTATTTAAAGTATTTTAATTTAAACATATGTAATATGAAAAGTCTAAAGGCTTGTTAATTAATAATAAACTAATAACACTTTATAGCGCAAAAAATAATTTATGGTTTTTATTTAAATAAATTTAGTTACCTACTTTAGACTAATACTTCTGCAGAAAAATATCAGTACATATTTTGTTATGTTGCAAAAAAAATAAAACAAAAGTAGAGGATTAATATACAGCGTATTGTGACAATTTTTAAAATTTTTATTGAGTTTTATGCGCTATACCTACCTATAAAGGATAGTCTATATTTTTATATTGCTTATGGGTAGAGGTGTTAAGAAAATGACACTGTAATGTTTAACAATTCTGTTTATTTTTTTAAGAATATATTAGTACTTAGAAAATTAACAAATTTACACAAGAAAACCAAATTTAATTAATCTATTTTACAATTTTCGTCATTTTTCTCTTTCTTACTTTGGTTTTTTTAAATATCTCTATTTAACATTAGAATTTTAAAATACAGATTTGGCTAAATCCATTTGCGATTTTAAATAATTTTTAGTCAACTTTAATGACTCCCCATTAAAATTGTTAAAAATCTGGGTTTGGCTTCAAAAAATAAATAAACAATACACTAAATCCATCGAACATCTAAACCGAAATCGGAACGCCATATTAAAACTCGCTGTTTCTGGGGAAATTTGTCATCGAGTGACGTCAGGCGTGCGAGAGAGATAGGCTTATCTCATTCGCGTGGGTTTATCTTCTCGAGTAATAGTATCATGCGATTAACCCCACTTTTAGTTTCTGCCAAGTCTACCTCTAAGTCGTAATCGAAAGACAAGCGCCGTAACAACGTAAAACAAATATCCTTCTTACATAATTTTTAATAAATAATATATAAAAGGGGTACCCGAAAATCGTATCAATTTTATAGCTCTGAAATTCACGTTTGCTGTCGTGCCACTATTAATTTTTCACGGCTAAATTCTGCAAAACTAAAGGTCATTTAATCTTCTGGACATTACTTCCGAGAGTGACCTTAAGTTTCTAACTTGTATGCTCTGTGCATGCCAAATAAGACCCTGTTTAAAATACTAAAAAATGTTAATAGTTAACTTTTACGTGCAATTAGTTGCTTTATTTGGGCGCTTATGTATAGATTAAATTTACCGTAAGAAGTAACGTTTTCCTCCATATTCGCTAAAACTTCTTATTCACCTGAAGAGTCAAGCTTTTATTATGCTATTCCTTATTCGTTAATATTGGTTTTAATTGCGCTAACAAGCATTATTTCTGCATTAAATCATATTGGTTGCGACCGTAACAACGTAATAAATTGGCAGGTTTTTCATTGTTTTTATCTTGTAATTGATAGTTTCAGTCTTCTTACGGATTGCAGTCGTTGTGCCAGGAATTTAACTGGCTGGATTATTAGGAGACCAATAAACTTATTTTAAGTACACAATAAATGAAAACAGAAAAAATGAATTAGCATAAGAATATTGACATTTTTAATAAAGGAATAAAAAAGGTCGATTGTAACGAAGGTTAAAAAGGGGATGTTAATAATGTACGAAACAAATTTATCCAAATGGGGTTTATGACACTTCCTTTTTTATACAAATTGCAGTGTCTTAAAAATGCCAAGAATAATATTACTAAATAAAATAAAAACCACGATATATTCCTTGTTATCCCTCAAGAAAAATCGTGCAAATGTAAGACAAAGCTTTCTCAGATAAAATTCTTGCTAAAATAGGACTAAATTTTATAGACCACAACTTCTTAACGTGTTATAGTCTGTCTCAAAGTATACCGTGTTAGCTCTTGCCTTCATTTATGGATTATACCTGCCCACAGCAATAAAACTTCGGATCGGTAGGTATTAAAGGACAGAACATAAGGGACGGACTTTAATAATACAAAGATTTATAATTTATTGTTTATTTAGGTAAGCATAATCTTAAAATTACTTTAAGAAATTTAATATATGCAAAGTTTTAATAAATTTATAACTGCATTTTCTATACATATTTAATTTTTAATCAAACATATCTAAATCAAATTTTCGTTTCACTATCAGAGTCATCATTGAGATTAATTACAATAGGATTTATGTTGTTTTGGATAGAAATGTAAGATTTCCTCAATTTTTATAATGTGCTGTAGTGAATTTTTCCAGCTCTCAACTGGTATGTTAGTAATTACATTTTTTATCAAATTTATAACACTGGGACTTGAAGTAAGTGTAACAAATTCTGCTCTGATCATTGATGTTACTTGGTTCCACAAATGCCCTATGGGGTTAAACATACAGTGATACGGAGGAAGCCGTAAGACAGTATTCCCAGCCTGTTCAGCCAAATTATCACATACATATTAATTTTTAATTGCATATGAATTTAGGTTTTGCGTTTTTGTAACTGAATTCAAAATAAATATCATTTTCTAACAAATTTTCCCGTGGATTTTAGTTTTGAACTTAATGAAGCTGGTGCTTTGTGTAGCAGACGGCTGTGGTAGCTTGCGATATCCATGACAATAACACTGTTGTTTGGAATACTTTTTAAAAGACAATTTTGAAACCAGTTTCTAAAAAGTTCTGCACTTGTATCCTCATAATAATCCCAGCTAGAATCCTTAATATTCTTTGCAGACAACAGCAAGCATTTTGGGACCAATCCGTCTTCTGAACCAGCGTGTATTATGGTAAAGCGTTTTTCTTTATTTGAAGGTAAATTATGGATCTGTTTTCTAACCTATATCTTTTAATTTCTTGAAGGTAATTAAATCTTCAAGTGCGTAATCTGTGCGATTCCATTACTACTTGTCTTTTGTCTATTTTGCGGTAATTAAATCCCATTTTACAAACAACTCTATGGAGGATGGCACGGCTGATATTAATATTGGTTTTGTTTTCGCCTAGCTTTTTTAAGTTTATTTAAGATAGGAATAACTCCGCTTTTATAAAGACAATATATTTTCCTTCTTATTAGGGCCTGATCACTATTGTCTATACGGTGAGATTGAAAATCACCATGTTTTTTTCTTTCGTTCAATTCTTCACTAATAATATTACCCGTTATCGATGATAATGTAGTTTTTGTAAGGAGACAGGTCTCTTTTAAAGCTTCTTGTTTAATTAGACTTCTACTGATTAAAGTGTCACACACATTTTTCACAACCTGTTTTGCATCTAATGACAAATGATTCCGACGCGACTTTGTTACATTCTCGTAAACCAACTTTTTCGAAACGCACAGTAAAAACGGTTATTCAACACTACCACTAAAATATTAGCCAAAATATTTATATGCCTAATGGTTAATACTCAAGAAATACCTGGCCCACCCCTGCCCTTATGAACAAATGGGTTTACCCAATAACAATAGATAATGAAATCGTTAAAGCTTTATTGGGGTATGGTCCGTCAAAAGCCATAACGATATACTTTGAGACAGGCTATACCTTCTAGAATACAGAACTTGCCTTTTAAACAGCTTTTGAGGACTGTAGAATGCACATTTAAAAAAAGAGCATTTTATTCTGTTGCTTAGATTTTAGGCTTCTAGTAAGATATAATTTATTTAGATTTTAAGCTATGACTTTAGGTAAGATTAAATCTAGTTTTTTTTCTACTTTCTGTGGGTTGTTTTCTGTTATTGTACAATATTTTTTATTTTATAAATGCCATCATTTTATTATTGTATTGGGCTGTTAGAAACCAATAAATAAGTTTAGGATAACTTTTAACTTGTAAGTCAATAAAGGGTAATTTTGTTGTGAAATTTTGAAAATTTTAAATTAGTGTAAAATTGATGCTATTAGCCGTTACTATGTGGTAATTATTTATCATGAAGAACACTGATAAAAACAAAACTACTATGTTTTTTACCACTAAAATATATTCACAATTGTGACTGCAGTTTCAACTCACAGAGTCATTTTCAAACAAATATTTCCCAATACTGTCTTAGTATAGTATAGTATATATTTATTAAAAAATGACTCTGTGAGTTGAAACCGCAGTCACAATTGTAAATATATTTTTGTGGTAAAAAACAGCAGTCTTATTTATCAGTGTTCTTCATAGTGTAAAATTCTTGGACTTAGTTTAACACAGAATAAATTTATTGTTTCATTGTTTTATTGTTTAAATAATGATATAAAATTATATAGTACGGAAGGGCGTTAACGAAATGATACATTTAACGGCATATTTATCTTTTGCATCTACATTTACTTTTGTTACAAACATAAAATAGAAAATTAAACCAAGACAAAGTATTAATTTGTCTTTTCATTAAAAGTACGTCCTAAAAGTCTTAAATAACTGACAAAGCTTATTAAAGTATTTCCTTTTGTGTAAAGATTTTCTCAATTATTTTCGCGAACAGTTGATTGCATTTCCATTTGTAATGAAGACAAATTAGAGTATTAAAACTTGGGTTGATAGTTTTGAAGATTTATTTTATATGCAAAGTTCTGGAGAAACTTGTTGGCTTTTGTGCTCACTCGTGGGGATTACTTATTTTAGTTTTCCATTTTCATTTCCAATAGAAATCTTTTACCAACTTGAAATAGTCATAAAATAGTTTTCTTGAGTTATTTTTTACTCTATTTTAATATTTATAACCAACTATTTTTTTCAAAATTATTTCGGATTTCTGAAAATTATCGCATAATCCTTCCAATAAAGTTTTTCCAAAATTGTCTTCAGGAATTCTTTCTAAAGGAAAATAACCATTCAATTGGAAAATTCAATGGTTTATGCTCAATATCTTTTAAAAAGCTGAAAAAGAAATATTAAAATAATGTTTTTAATGCCACAGCGTTATTCAGGAGCGTTACATTTTAAGTAAAGCCAAGACGAATATTGCACCAATTTATTTCCGGAACTTCCTAAATTAAGCTTTTTAAATTTTCATTTAAGGCTTATCGTTGAAATTAAAAAAATAAAATAATTTTCATTAGTTTTTATAAGTAGGATCATTTTTTAAAACTTAGTTTAATTTAGGGAGGGTGGACCTTATCGACATGGACCACTTGCCATATTTTTTAGTTTTGGGTGAACCCTTCACTTATCTTAGATTAATTTTTTGTTAATTTATTAACCTGACCTAAACCACTTTGGGGATTATCTATTTAAAGTATTCTTCTTATATAAAACACTATAAAGTTTTATATATATAAAAAAAATTATGAAACTTAGAAATTAAGGCTTGTGGCAATATTGATGTTAATTTCATTGGATATGTAACGTTCCTGAATAAAAATTTTAGGTTTTTAAAAGCAAAAAATTGTTATATTAAAATCTTGTGATGCATGCGCCACGCAAATTAATTTTAATTAGTTTCAGAAATATCAAAATTTAGGTACCGAAAGAATGTCCTGTCTTATCATTCATACATTTGTGGATTTGGATGATCGCGCCCTTGACGGGGCTTAACATTTGCGCCCCTCTCACACACCAGGGGATTTGGTGAGTATGAAATACCCCTCAATGAAAACGAGGATTTCGGGGGCTGTTTGTGAAGGAATTTATGTCAAATTTTATATTTTCTTTTTATAAAAATATTGGCCTACATTTGAAAAGAGACATGATTTACACAAAACAACTGTTTGTATCTGACTGAAAGTCAGAAGTAAAATATAAATTAACATCCTTATTTGCAAATGATTAAACTAAATTTTCCCAACAATAAAATCGTAGTTACAAAAATACTGTGCATAGCAGGAAAACTAAAACGTAACATTAATACTTTAATAAATTAACTAATATGCAACAAAAAAAAAAAAAAATAGTGCTGCCCCCAATATAAATTTGGGGTTTTTTGGACTTAAAAATAAAAAAATTTAAATAAATTTTGGCAATATTTATAATAATGTTCCAACTGTTTTTTTTTTTTTTAGAAATTTTGAAAAAATAAAAAAAGCATTTCGAAAATGGCTTTATTTTTTGTAAAAATTTTTTTTTAATTTAAAAAATTTTTAAAACAACTTTTTTAAAAAACCAAAAGGGAATTTTTTTTTCACGTTTGGGGTTTTTTTAAAAATCACAACTTTTCTTTTTATAGGGAAAAAATTTTGGATTTTTCCCCCAAAAAAAGGTTTTTATTTAAATTTCCAAAGAAACAAATTTTGGGTTTTAATCTACCACTTCAAAAAAAAAAATTTTCTGTTCCCTTACCGGGAAATTATCTGGTCATTAGCAGAAAAATTTAATAACTCCCAAACGTTTTTACAATTTTTCCTGAAACAGCATCCTAAAATAAAATATTTTCAAATTTAAATTTTGAAATTTGGGGTTTTAAAAAACCACGAAAAAAGTGGGTTTAAAAAATCGACCCCAATGTGATAACCAAAAAAATTTAAAAAAAAAATCCAACATCTTCGCCAATGTTGAAAGGGAATTCCACATATAAGTCACCCCCGGGGGGAAAGAGGCATTTAAAAAAATATTTAATATTTTTAAAATTTTGGAAAATTTTTTAATTTTTTGGGGTTTTTTTAATCTTATTTAGTAAAAAGTTTAGTATTTTTTTTTGTTTTTTTTCATTGCAAAACTTGTTGGAGTTTTGTTTACAGGATTAATTATAAAATTTTTTTTTTAAAATTCTGCAAGTTATTTAAAATTTGAATTCATTTTTTTCTTACAAAAAAAAGGGGGGCGGCCCTTAAAAATATTTTTTTTAAAATAAATGATTAAAAAATCTTAAATTTAACATGTTTATACCCTTAAATCAGAATAAAAAGCCTATTTGGGTTTGCTAATTTTCTTTAGAATCAAGTAAACTAATTTTGAACTAAACGTTACCATTACTAGCGTTTTTGGGACAGCCAGTGTGTTCTTGTGACCCATTTTTTACGATGTCGATATACCATTAATGTTCCTTATTATTCTGACATACTTATTTCAAAAGTTAAACCTGCATTTCGTTTAAAAGGAAGAAATTCTTTAGTCTAGAAAAAAGTTATACTGAACCATAAACTCGACCTCATATTGCCTGATAAACTACAAAAGAAAAAAATATACAGATATTTTTATTAACTCCACCTTAGAGTCCCGAATTATCACCATGTTTTTTTTTTGGACCGCTAAATATGGCATTAAGCGGATCAAAATTTTCCAACGATAATGATGTTTTCGAGTTTGTGCATGAGTGGCTTCGTACCCAATGAAAAGCATTTAACAAAAGCGGTATTACAATATTTTTATAATAATGGCAAAAGTATATGGATTAAGAGTGAATATGTGGAAAGATAATGCAAAAATCTTATTGTATAATAAAAAGTTTCAGCTAAATTTCTGTTTATAGTTGAACCCTTCTTGTCAGGGCCGCCGCTAGAAACAAATGTAGAGGGGTTAAGAGTTTAAGTCAATTATCTAGTCTAGAATTAATAAAATAAAAATACCACAACTTTAATTTCTAAATTTATTTCATACTCATTTAAATTTCTAGACGATATTGTAAAATTTAAGGATTTAGGCGGGAATTGTTTCATTTTAAGTAATTTCTGTAAAATCCAAAAAGACTCCCTGACCCCCTGCCGGCGGCCTTGCTCCTTGTAACACTTACCTTATATTGTGAGATTATAATGTCAAATTAAAAATACTTTATGTAGTAACAATGTTTCACAAAAGACACAATTAAAATCTAGACTCAGCAAGTCTACTTAGCTCTTTTAATATTGCTGCTTATGTAAAATGTGTCAATGCATTTTCTAGTAAAAAACTGAGTCAATTTGCATCGAAAAATGATGCCCCGCTATGATCGTCACACCGATCAACAAACGTTTTGCATTTTATTTAAAAATATTAACCTGACTATGGGATGCTATTTCTGGATATAGGTATTGGTTTATTTGATTGAATGACAGATGTCTTTATGTCTTTTTAAATTACCAGGTGGTAACTGATATCTAGCTTTAATGTTTTGAGAGAATAGTTCATTTTAATAGCTCAGGCTTAATTAATAATAATCTAAAAGCTTTAAAGCACAACAGAAGTAAATGCAAAATGCGTTTTATTTAAATTCTTGACTTACTTCAGTATAGTTTATACAGTGTTGCCAAAAAATAAAAGACCTATAATATTATTTATACACTTACGAACAGAATTGTTTAAAAAGTCGCAACCTTAATTTTGCAAAAAAATATCAAAAATTTTATTAAGTTTTGAGTTCTAGGTGAAATTATAAACATTTTTGATGTAGCATAACCCATTTTGGACAAAAATATATTTTAAATATAAAACATAAAATACTTTATTAAATGTTTGAATTAATGACAATGACTATTGACATTTTAATGGTATCCTTAACCTGAAATAAATTCGCTTGGAACATTTTCAAAAACCTGTTTAAAAATGTGTTTAATTGTGTTTCGTATTATCACTTTTAATAAAGTGCCTTTTAGTGTATGGCTTGTTTTGGTACATTTCCTCTTTTAAATATCCCAGTAAATAAAATCGTGTAAGTACGCAGTCAAATCTTTTAGAAGTATTTTGATCATTGATCTGGATATAGGAGAACTAAAGCAGAAACTAATTAAAACTGTAATATCAAATCAATTAAAACTATCTTTGTTTGTAGACAGAGTAGCTTTTGTACAAATGATAATATCTTGTACAGAGTTACAACCAATATGCATCGAAGTCTGTTCTGAATAACTAAACTACCTGAGAAGCTAAAGATTGTTTTATCATTTTCATTAAATATGTCCTCTCATGCTCGAATATAGCAATTATTTTTACTCACTTCCCAACAACCTTAGTCAAAACATTTGTAATAATACTTTTTAACCATACTCTTTCTGGATGAAAATATTTCTTCTTTTAGAGGAAAACGATTTGCTGCCAATTTCTGGTTTGATCTTCCCGTTAATTGCTTCTGTTTCCTATAAAATGTCCGAAATCATTTATTTTTAAGGTCAAAAAGGCTAAGCGTGTACTAGTATTTCTTTTTTTAAAATCAAGAAATCGGCTGAGCTGGACCACATACCAGCAATCATGCCAATGTGCTCCTGAGCTTGCACCCAACTTAACTTATCTCTTTTGAATTTCGTATGGCACGGGCACTTTTTCGGAGAGCTTAAAAGCTGCACGGGTGCAACCAATTCCAAAGAAAAAATAGTCCAAGTATATTATAGGCTTATTGGGGATTTTCAAGGTAACAGAAAAATATACATGACGGATCTTCTTTTCTTCGTCTCATAATGTTAAATTGTTAAATTCTAGATCGCTGCTCTTGCCATGTCCAAGATTTTTAACTAGGTCTGGCATGATACACTACTTTCTTTCCACCGTCCTTCACCTAAACCTTTTTTCTGGATCTTTTTTTCTTAACGACATAAATCACTTGTTGTAGACGGTTACTCTTCTAGCTTTTATCGAGTTGATGACGTGGTGCCAAAATTCTTGTCTTTAAAAATGGAACCATGTTCGCTGTCTCTAAACTTATCTGTCAATACTTATTTTTTACTTATGGGCGGCTAAGTCGTGCTAAAAAATAAGCCATTTGGCCTTGGACGCAACTTTTAAAAAATAGTCTTAATTGGCATTATTACATCATCCATAGCCCCAGCAGAAATTTTCTTTCAGGCCAGAAAGTATTTCTTCTTCTCTAAACTGTATAGTCTGCATGTATGCCGAATCAAAGCTTCTTTGGAATAAAGTTTCAATGTCAGAAGACTGTGGTCTTCCAGAACTCTTAGCATTCTTGATTTCCAGCGGCGTGGGGTCTATGGAAGCACGAGAAGTAATGTTTCTCCTAAAATCATCAATAGACCAAAATTCTAGCATCGAGAGTTTTGAAAAGTAGCAATGTTATTTTATAAGTTTTCTAATAAACTGCGACATTTTAAATATTTTTTTATTTTATTTATTTGCATTAAAAAATCCTAAATAAAATATTCTTTTCTGATTCAAACATGTTCATTTTTTAAATTTTGATGGTCATTTGTTTGACTTTAGTTAGCATTGTATCAAAAAAACCTTTTATTTTAATAAATAAAAATAAAAACCATTTTGTTGCATTTTTTAAAAGTATATAAAACTGTTTCATTTAAATACTTTAAGAATAAAAATCAAATAAAAAATGTCACTAAACTTTTAATAAAAACAAATAGTTAGATCAAACAAATCATGACAACGGTCAAACACAGGGCATTATTTATCAAACAAATAATATTTATAATAAAAAAATATTTGTTTCTTGTATATAAACGTTTTCATGAAAGAATAAAAAAATCTTGACCATTTACTGCAAAGTTTAATGGTTAATAAACTTAATTATTGTAAAGTAGATTAGATATATTTTTTATAATACTCCAAAATGATTTTAAATAATATATAATTAAAAATATAACTTTTAAAATTTATATACCTTATAAAACAAGTGTTGGAAAATATCTTTTTAGCTTTAAACAAATATTTATTTTTTTCTAGTATAATTTTCTGTAATATATATATATATATATATATATATATATATATATATATATATATATATATATATATATATATATATATATATATATATATATATATATATATATATATATATATATATATATATATATATATATATATATATATAACAGGTGATCACGTTGAGTGTCCTATTAAAAGATATAAAGACCAAAAAAATTAACTTTTTGAAATTTGGCACACGGTCATAACAGGTAATAAGCTACATTTTAAAAATATTTTGGCAAGTGCAGCGTTGACAGATCTAACCGAAACCAATGGCAACATTGTAATTTTAAATAGAACACCCTACTTTTTATTGCATATTCGGATTCTACACATAATTCTTAGTAATTTTTGTTAATATCTTCCTATACCTATAACTTATCGTTTTTGAGAAAATAATTAATTACTATTTTTTTAAGAAACATCACCATGTCAAAAAGGTTTAATATTTACGTGCCTAATCGAGCTGGATACTAGAAATTTTTTTTGGGGTTAGACAATGCATGTATTTAAAAGATCTACATGCTATTATAGCAATAGATTTTACAGGGTGTCCCAAAAAAATGCATTTTTACCGATATTAAATAATGATTAAAACTTAATTTTTTAAATACAACATACTAAATTTTATCCCATTTTCGAATAGACCAATAATGTCCATACATGTTTATATACCCACCTGCCACCGTTTTTAAATACAAGCAAATTTAATTTTTTTATGCATTTAGGCCTTATTAATTAAACAAAATGTAAAATTTTTAACTTATATGTCAAATAGTTGTTAGGACAATTTAAAATAAAAACTTCCATGACCTACCTAGGGTTAATCGTAAATTACGCGGCGGTGGTTTATTGTGGATTATTTTAAAAACAGGAAAAATTAAAATTGCTTGTATTTAAAAAAACGGGGCAGATGAGTATAGAAATATGTAGGACATTTTTTAAATTTTGGTCTATTCGAAAATTGAAAAAAATACAGTATGTTGTATTTAAAAAAGCGGCTTTTATTGAAACATCTTGGTCTTGAAAAATTATTTAATATGTTAAAAATGATTTTTTCATTATTATATATATATATATATATATATATATATATATATATATATATATATATATATATATATATATATATATATATATATATATATATATATATATATATATATATATATATATATATATATATATATATATATATATATATTTTATATTAAAAATATACAAAAGGTAAAAAAGATTGGTTGGGATCTTTTAAGGGCAAGGATTATAAGCACAAAAATAGATATATATTTCGTAAATTAAAAATATTTGATTTACCAAAACCAAAAAGTAAAATAGATTACATTTTTAGTTTCTTTCAAAAGGTAACAATACCCTTTAAATAAATAACTTTTTTATCATACATAACAAATATATATTTCCATATAACTTATTTTAAATAAATTTGTAAATTTATTTAAACACATTATTGTTTTGCCCATACCAAAAACATATTTGTTTAAATGTTTATTTAATTCAAATAAATTATTTCTTTGTAGAGCAAACGTATGTCTCTTATATTTCTTATAGAGTCGATTTGAGCTGCTCGAAATTCTACAAATTTGTTCATTTATCTTTTAATCTTTAATCTTCCTATGTTAATAATCTGCCTCTTATTTTACTTTAAACACACACAGTACATAAGTATTAAGCCTATAAGCCTTCTTGACGACTACTATAATGGAAATTGCCTTAATATAACAGTAAGTTTTTTGGCGCACACAGATTCAGCTACTGTAAATTTTTAGAGAATTTGGGCCATAAAAACAAAGTGTTATAAAAAAAATATTAATTTGGTAAAACGAGTTTTGGGACACTCTGAACAATCTAAAATAAGTTTACGCTGCGGAATATCATTTTCTATATATATATGTCCCAATTTACTTTTTTAATTTATTTTATTATAAGCGCTAATGAGGCGCTTTTAGGTATAAATGAATATTTTTACATATACAGGGTGTCTCTAAAATTTGCAGAAAATGGTACCACCAATTTTTGATCTAACAGAAGTTACCTCAAACTTAAGCTACATATTGTGGATTTGGATATCGGCGTTGGCTTTTAATAAAGATTATTATAAAGTTTACATTCTTTAGTTTTAATATTTCTTGTTACCATAGCCAATTATCATAGAATTCGGATTTCTACGTGCTTTCTTTCATATAGATATTAAAAATTGTTTGGTTAAAGAATAGTGCCCCTTTTTTTAGTGTTATAAAAACTAACGAGTTCTCCCGGCAGTGGCAGTTTAATTATCGGGCATTGATAATTTATGGATGGCAAGTTATAGAGCAGGACTATTAATTGGCTAATCCCCCTAAATAAAATTTACATCATTACTTTAAAGGTAAAAACTTGTCTACTTCAATAAAGTATCAAATTTTAAAAATTAAAAAATTTAAATGTTTATTATATAGTTTCTTTTTATAAAAAAATGTAGATGCAAAACACGTTTAAAATTATTTCTTTGTGGTAATTATAAAAGCATGTTAAGCTCTTTTTATTAAAAAATAATAACTATTTGACCAGTTGTGGCATGGTAAACTTTTTAACAATCTTTGTTTCTATGGTCTACCACCAAAAATTTGTTTTTTCTTTAATTGACATATTTCTGTTACTGTAGATGTCTTCTCTATTAGCTTTTATTTTATTAATGCTTTAATTCAGCAGGACTTTGATATATATATATATATATATATATATATATATATATATATATATATATATATATATATATATATATATATATATATATATATATATATATATATATATATATATATATCTATATATATTATATAATATATATATATTAATATATATATATAATATATATATATATATATATATATATATATATATATATATAAAAAAAAAAAAATATATAAATACCGGTGTTACTCCGTCGAGCAGGACATAGGGAATCCCATGTAAATTTTGAAGTGGTCCAATATTGGCTCCCTAATTATTTTAGAAGAAAATATTATTAGGATTTTTTAAAGAGCACGAAAAGTTGTAGCCAGTGTACAAATTTCAGCTCTTCTCAGTCCGCCAGCTATTAGAAGTTTATAATAAAATACCAGAAAAATTATTTAACCTCTTACTTTCAAGTTGTCAGATCAATGTCACATCATTTTTAAATAATGAACTACTCAAATCAAGAAAAAAATCACTATTATAAAATGGTTTTATCAGGGAAATAGTTATCGAAGAGTAGCAGACATGTTTGCAGCCTATTTTCCCAATAGGCCAATACCAAGTAAATCGACAATAGAACGGACGATAAAAAAATTTAAAACTACAGGCACAGTAATCAATAATTGCAAATGTGAAGAAAATCGACGTGAAAATCAGAGACAAATTGTACAAAACGAGAGGGATGTAGACGTGATACTTTGTGTAGAGGAGGCCGAAGGAAACATTAGCACGAGACAACTGAAGGACATTACTGGACAAGACGACACCACAATATCTCGAATTTTAAAAAGATGTAAATACCACGCTTACAAGTACAAAAGACACCAAGAATTAAGAGACGGAGACGAAATACGACGACAGAAATTTTGCTTTGAAAATGATGGAGAGGACAAACACTGACAGAGGTTTTTACAAAATATTTGCTTTACTGACGAATGCACTTTTACATTGAACAACGAACCCAACATTCAAAATTGCCGGTACTGGAGTAACGAAAACCAAAATCGATTTGTTGAGACAAGGACTCAATATCCACAAAAAATTAATGTTTTGGCGGGAATTTTCGGCCACCATATCCTTGGACCATTTTTCCTTGACCGAAATTTGAATGCGGAGTACTTTCTGGAACTTCTAGAGCAGAGGTTCCCAAACTTATTTTTTCTAACGCCCACTTTGAAAATCAGTTATTTTGTAGCGCCCCCCATTTTTTTGTCACCTTAAAAATCTCAATAACATATTAGTCTCGCCTGGAATTTAATTAAATCTATATTCTAAACGACACTTTTCTTACCAGAGAGAGCACTAATAATGCAACTTTACAATATTAAGAGTATCTTTTACTCAAAATTATCAACATTGAGCAACTATAATTCAACTTTACAATATTAAGAGTATCGGGGTAGCGGGCGGGGTGGCGGAAGGGCGAGCGAGTGCGATGCGTGCATGCGGCGGAAAGTCACGTCTAGAGGTGGAGAGTTTGAATCTTTTTACCGAATAAAATTATTTGATCATTCACTTAAAAAGATTTGTTCGCAAATGATGCAAATGATACCGGTCGGACTCGGTCGGTTTTGAATTCCACAAAAAATGTGATAGTTATCTTAAATAAAGAAATTATTTGCATTTATTTCATTTTGGTATAATTCGTAAAACCTACAAATGTACCTCCAAATTAAATCTTTGTTCAAAAGAATGGTTAAAACAAAGAAAAAAAGTTCTTTTAATTGCCAAATAGGTATATAGCCAAAACTGACTCAAACCGACAATACGCATAAATTGTTTGCCTTATACTCCTGGTAATGTGAACCAAATCGAAATATAACAGACCGCTCGCCACTATCGTTATTCATCGCAGAGCGATCGAGCAAGTGGGTCAAAAACGATTCGAATCAGGGAATTAATTTATTCGAATCAGTGCACTGATTTGTTCTTTTTGAACGAATCGTTCGCGAACGACATACCTCTAGTCACGTCAGTCACCGGACGGTCCGAACCGCGGCTAGGTATTTGGGCACCTGCCCTCCACAAACACGGACCGCAAACGTTGACGGACTAAAATACAGGATTTCACAAATAAATCGTACAATATTTTTTCGCGCCAAACGTGAATTATAATTAAACCTTCTAAGTTTAATTTTATTTTTTCTTTCATTTTACTAGATTAGGTACATTAAATAATCCCGCGTTCGGCAAGTGCTCTGCTTGACCAACAACAATAAATACATATTTTTAACACGTGTCTTCGAAGGTGGGCACCTCACCTGCGACACTTGAAGACACGAATATCTTTCAGTGTTTGATACCTATTACTAAATATCTTAACATATAAATAGCGTTGTGAACGCATTGAAAATATTAAATATTTAATATATTTTTAATTTATATTTATACAATAAAATAGGATAAAAATATGAACTAATAAATGGATGTTGTGTAGTGTAGGATTTTAATTTCAGTGAATTCTAAAGTGCTGAAGTTACAAATCACGCATTGCCCCCCCAAATCACATCAGCGCCCCCAATTTTTTCTGGATCCCTTACCGCCCCCCTCTAGACCTCCAGCGCCCACAAGGGGGCGTTATCGCCCACTTTGAGAAAGACTGTTCTAGAGGAACAAATTTTGCCTGCTTTGAACAACCTTGCTCGTGAAAATCAAGAGATTTGGTATCAAATAGATGGCTGCCCAGCACACAGTACCAGAGCTGTGCGCGAATACTTGAACAACGCATTTAATAACGACATCATAGACCCGAACCACGCAATATCTTGGCCAGCCAGGTCTCGATCTTTCGCCAAACGATTTTTCTATGGGGACATTTAAAAACTAAGCTTTATACCAATAAAAAATATGAAATTTTAGACCAGCTAAGGAATGCCATTTCCGCTGAATGTGCCAGAATATCGATGTACCAACTAGCCAACGTAAGAAATGAGTTTTATAATCGTTTGGGTTATTGTCTGACAGTTAATGGAGGAATATTTGAGCATTTGATTAAATCTGATATTTTCGTCATAAATTGATTTCTAAATGTAGACAAATTTGTTTATTGTCTTGCGTAACTGTGAGTGCATGTGTTGGAATTAGCTGTAAACTAAAATGAAATGCGAGGATTCTTTTGAAATTCCCGTATAAAATTGTTCAGTTTTGGCAATGACATTATAAATTAATGATCTAAATTGTCACTGATAAATCGATATGGTGTTTTTATTATTGATTTCAGAGTACAGGTCATAATGAGATACTACGTTGCAGAAGTATTTAAGCAGTTTACTCTTTACTGGTTGGTTGAAAAATGCTCAAATTTTCATTTTGGATGGAACTTATTGTGCTCTTTAATAAATCCTAATAGCTTTTTTTTCTAAAATAATTAGGGAGCCAATATTTGACTACTTCAAAATTTACATGGATTCCCTATGTCCGCTCGGCGGAGCAACACCCAGTATATATATATATATATATATATATATATATATATATATATATATATATATATATATATATATATATATATATATATATTTATATATATATATATATTTATATATATATATATATATATATATATATATATATATATATATATATATATATATATATATATATATATATATATATATATATATATATATATATATATATATATATATATATATATATATATATATATATATAAATATATACAATATTACCGTAATTTAATTTTTTAAGTATAACATAAGTACCAAATTGAAAATTAATACCTTATTTCCTTTTTGAGTTGTGGCTGCAACAGACGGACCAAAATATCTAAAAACTCTGTTTTTCGTATCCTAGCGACTACAAAACGCAAATTAAGAAAAAACTTTGTTGTGCGATTTTTTCTTGTCTCTTATAGACCAACGGAAAACATAAGTAAAGAAATTTGCAATTGAGTCTTTTAAATTTGGCAATTTCTGCGTAGTCAAACGGATATTCGTTACGGTTGAAGGCTAAGATCAAGAAAATTTAACCCTGCATGTTAGAAAGACAACAATTTTTTTTAAGCTGACCTATTTTACTTAGAAAAAAATCGTAGTATATAAGATTTTATTTTAAAAATCTCGTAAAAGCAGTATTTTTTTAATTACAATCTAAAAAATACATTATTAAAAAAATTAGCTAAATTTAAAAAAAATATCCTTGTCTCTAAGATACAATGTCAAATTTTTTGATCTACAACAACAAGGTTGATTTTTTTCTTAAAATCATTCGATTGACCTCTTGTTGATAAAACACTTGCTCCTGACCAATTTTTTGCATATTAATAAAAAGATATTTTTTAAAATGAACCCCATAATACATTACTTCTGTTTGTAGTCAGTCTACAAATAATAGGTGCAGTGATACAGCATTTAAAAAAAATTTTACTTCAAAACAAAATGCAAAATAATAACAATGATAAAATCATTTATATTTTCCATATTAGGTTAATTAAAATATAATTAGTTTATTTAAATACGTAAATATATAAATAAATTTAACAAAAAACATAAATCCGTGTTGGTTTTTCTCTCAAATTTTGTAGTTTGTTTCGTTATTATATGGGCCTTATTGTAATTTAAAATTCAGCAAAAAAAAAAATCCTAAATATGCTTGTATTCTTTTTTTTTTACTTGCCTGCAGTGGTATTTAATATAAAACAAGCAAATAAAAACATTGTGTCAAACGAAAAATAAGGTTTTACAAAAATATTTATATTTACTCTAGAAAATTAAATGGAAATGGAAAACAAACATTTCGAATAAATTAAGGATTCTATATTTTCCATTGGACGCGTTATTGTACAAATACACATTTTAAATCAACTCATTTGTGTTGCGGTATGTAGAAATATATTTTAAATTTATACACTAGGTCACATAAACTTTAACAGAATTATATTCAGAAACCTATAAGTAAATAAACAATTTTATTAAATTAAAACTTTTTGACATAGATACAAACCAGTCAGTAGAATTGTTTTACGCTTTTTAAAATCGGGAAACATCGCACTGACGACATAACTTCTTGAAAAAGAACGAATCGAAGCAGTTTGAGGATGGGTGTTAAGTGCATCAATATTAGTATTGCCAAATGTAGAATTTTCAAAAAAAAAAAATTAACGGCTGCAAATCTAAAGGCGGTTGCACAGTGTCGCGTAAGATAGGGAAGGTAGGACAAAAATACATACAGTTTTATCGAAATATCAAAAGAAATAAATGTAAAATAACATGCAATACTAAAAACACAATTTATAACTGCATTACCTATACATATGTACATTTTTAATCAAAATATCTAAATCTAATTCTGTTTCACTATCAGAGTCATCATTGAGATTAATTACGATAGGATTTATGTTGTTTTGAATAGAAATGTAAGAGCCCCTAATTTTTATAATGTGCTGTGAGTGAATTTTCCAGCTCTTAACTGGTATGTTGGTAATTACATTTTTATCAAATTTATAACACTGGGACTTAATGTAGATGTAACATTTTCTGCTCTGATCTTTGATTTTACTTGGTTCCACAAATGCTCTATGGAGTTAAACATACAGTGATACGAAGAGCCGTAAGACAGTATGCCCAGTCTGTTCAGCCAAATTATCTCATAACATATTGTTTTTAATTGCATATGAATTTAGGACTTCCAAAGTTGCGTTTTTTGTAACTGAATTCAAAATAAATATTATTTTCTAACAAATATTCCTGGATTTCAGTTTTTGAACTTGATAAAGCTGGTAGCTTTGTGTAGCAGACGGTTGTGGAACTTGCGTTGTTATCCATGACAATAACACTGTTGTTTGGAATATTTTTAAAAGATAATTTTAAAACCAGTTTTCCAAAATGTTCTGCACTTATATCCTCATGATAATCAAGCTAGAATCCTTAATATTCTTTGCAGCAACAGCAAGCAGTTTGGGACAAATTCGTCTTCTGAAACAGCGTATATTATGGTAATGCGTTTTCCTTTATTTGAAAGTGCTTTCGTCTGACAGTTTTGACTGGAATTAACCCATCCTTTGGATACTGTGTCGTGTGTATCGAACCATGCTTCATCAAGGTAAATTATGGATCTGTTTTCCAACCTATATCTTTTAATTCATAGGGTTTTTCTTCTTCAAGATCCAAGTGCGTAATCTGTGCGATTCCATTACTACTTGTCTTTTGTCTATTTTGCGTTATTTAAATTCCATTTTACAAACAACTCTATGGAGGGTGGCACGGCTAATATTTATATTGGTTTCGTCTTCGTCTAGCTTCTTTTTCAGTTTATCCAAGGAAGGAATAACTCCGCTTTCATAAAGACAATATATTTTCACTATTGTCTATACGGTGAGATTGAAAATCACTACGCTTTTTTCTTTTGTTCAATTCTTAACTAATAATAATATCCTTTCGATGATATTGGAGTTTTTGTAAGTAGACAGGTTTCTTTTAAAACTCCTTGTTTAATTAGACTGCTACTGATTAAAGTGTCATACACATTTTTTACAACCTGTTTTGCATCCAATGACAAATGATTTCGACGCGACATAGTTATATTCTCGTAAAACAACTTTTTCGAAACGCACAGTAAAAACGGTTATTCAACACTGCCACTAAAATATTAGCCAAATAATTTATATGCCTAATGGTTAATACTCTAGAAATACCTGGCCCACCCCTGCCCTTATGAACAAATGGGTTTACCCAATAAGAATATGTAAAAAAATCGTTAAAGGTTTATTGGGGTATGGTCCGTCAAAAGCCATAACGATATACTTTGGGACAGACTATACATGCCAAATTTTAAGTTTCTACTTCGTCGGGAAGTGCCCTATAATTTTAATGAGTTAATAAATCAGTTAATGAGGCAGTAGTAAAATGGGCGATTTTCAAGTTCCAATATTTCAAAGTTTACTTGACATGACTTTCTTATTTTTTTACAGATAATTAAAACGCTTATGTGAATTTACATACCAAATTTCATACCTTTATGTAAAAGAAGACCAACGCTATGATAGGGGAAAAATAGCCTATAATATTTCGTGTAAAATACACATTCATGCAGGCCGAAATTGGGTCAGGCGCACAATAGTGGATTATAAAGAAATTAAGTAGTCTTTATCTAAAACACAGGCACTTGTTTACCTAAAAAGTGGACACAACCGAATTTAGGATTTAAAATAAGTTTATTTAATATTTGTTTTGGTTTAGACTACTACTATAAAAAAGTAATAATTTTTAAACCATGATAAATTGTCTTGTTTTTACATATAGACCGGGGTCTGGATGGAGTTGAGTGTGCAATATTTGAGGACCACATTCTGTTAATTGTTTTAAAGTCAGAAAAGCTTGCAAAATATAATTTTGGATGTTGTCAGGAGCTTTGTTGGTCCATCAATTTTACCATACCTTTAGATATCAAGTAAACAGACTAAATAAATGCTTTGGAACTATTTTAATGATTGTTTTAACGACAATATCCAATTGTTTCTTGTGATTAAAGATACTTGTAGCTAGTTAATTGTAACAAAAAACAAAATAATTAAAATAAAAAGAAGAACTGTTAATAAAAAACTATTTAATACCAGAAAAAAAAATAACTTATCAAAAAAAAATTATTGACGTATGTCAAAAATTTTTTTTTTCACTTAGTGTTCCTTTCCGAAATCTGGTGCAATTTTGTATTTTCGACCATCACATTTCTTCACCGATTTCCAAAAAAATACGAGTCTTAAAAGCAAGCAATCAAATTTTTTCAAAGAACGAAAATCTTTTTATTTTTAATTCTCTATTCGACTGCATACTTCGAAAAAAAAAAATCGCTGGCTTCGTTTATGACAGCTGAAAAATAATGGTATATTATATTATAAGGATTAAATAAGCACTTTTAGTACGTATGATATATACTATTTTTTATCCAAACAAGTCAAAATCGTTTTTTTTTTAATCCTAGGATTAAAAGTGTTGCTAAGCAACGAGCACATTTTTGTACGGTATGAGAATTGATAGCTTTTTTACCTGAAATTAGTACAAAAATATCAACATTTTTTGACGATTAGAAACAAAATTTCCGTTTTTTATGAAATTTTGAGGGGGCTTTTCGTCCCTCCGATTTGACCCCGTCTATGCAAATTGGAAAATTTCCAAAAAAAAATTACTTTTTCTTTATAAGCCAACTTGTAAAAGAAATTGTCACGTACATATACCTAAAACATTAAGACGCACCCTAAATGATAGTTTTCGAATGACAGCTGTCAAATTTTGATATTTGACAAGAAGATTTTTTTTAACAAATAGTGACATTCTGTAGTGCTTGATTGTTTTTTAAAGCTGTCGTGGCCAACTATTAATAAAACTTAAGAAACTATAGCATTTTTGCCATAAAAAAATATTAAATTGCCAATATTTAGAAAACTACGAAATTTTAAAATAGGCAAATTTACATAAACTCCCCCTTATTTTTGAGGCTAAATAAGATAAAAGTATAAAATTTGGGGGTTTTCTTTTGAAAAAATTGATTTTTGGCACTTTTCTCAATATCATTTTTATTTTTTTTTTTTTTGAATGCCCCGTATAAGCAGTTATCAAAATATTATAAAAATCTCTTAAAGTAGGTTCTTTTCAATAAGAAATCTAATTAAAACAAAATAATAAAGGCTAATGTACTACATCTAGCCATAAATTGCAATTTTTTAATCATACATTTATAGACGTTCATTGTTCGGTAAACCAAGCCGTAAAAAATTATTTTCAAGAAATTACCAAATTAAAAAAAAAACATGATCTTTAGAATTAAATCGCAGCAAAGATATTTTAATGATTGTTTTGGTGGGACAAAAGTTTGAATCCATGGTTTAGCACATATCTCCTTACATAAATGACATCATATATATATATATAAAATATATAAAAAATTTTTATAAAAATTTTATTTTATATATATATATATATATATATATATATATATATATATATATATATATATATATATATATATATATATATATATATATATATTTAATAAAGAGTTTTAGAAGGGTAATAAATAACACCTTTTATATTATTTTTAGCAGATTCTTTTCTAATATATAGCTGTTATTTTTAACCTTTTTGTTTTAATAAATCTAATTTCTAGATACTAATAGGCTCATTTTGCTTGACGAAAGATCCTGGGGATAAATTAGGCGACATGGGTTAGTCTCTCACACTGCTTATATTTGACGTCACACAGATATTTAAGATTACTAAACCTGGCATCAATTGTAGCACGTGTACTATGTGTTTAACTCCAGTTCTTTATTTATCTCTTTTGTTTTTAAATCGTAATAGGAGCATTCTGGTGTCGGTGTGCTAGAATGATCTATAAATGGAACACAGTATTCCTTGAAGTTGTGGGGATATTATCACATATGTGTGGATATGTCACAAAATGTGCACACTACGTTTCTGGAGCGTCTTCTATTCATGATCATAAAAAAAATCATAAACCTAAACTTAAAAATGTTTTTAAGAAAGTCTATTTCCGTGATATTTTAAATATTTATTGACGCAAAATTGTTGATTTATTTACCATGAAATCTTGATTTTTATTTTATTATTATATAGTTCTTTATGGGTATAATGTAGTTTTATTCATCCTTTTTTATTTTCTTTATTTTCGTCGACCTATTCACCCAAAAAATGCCAGAGATGCGCGGTCAAAATTATTAATGGCTCACGGGCAGCCGGCTCCCCGTCAAAGCGACTGGCGGTGACGCTGATAGCATAACAATAGCATCGTTAATTTTTAGAAAACGCCGTCGTCCTATGATAAATCGGACGGGGGATAAAAGTGTCCGAGCCATCGCATTGTTTTGTTCTAAACGTCGCTGATACAATGGCACGGACAAGCTGGGCCCAGACAACTCGACCTAACAAAATACAAAACCAAAACAACTTGAAGGTGCTTTGAAAAGAACTTTTATTTTTACTGTTTTCGGTGATTAACATTTAAAAATTACTGATGTATTTTTAAGGCTAGAAATGTCATATGCAGTTTAGATTATCTGCTTAAACAGACGGCTTTGCTATTTTTTTAATGAGTAAAATCAAAAAAATATGTACTTAAAATACCAAAATAGAGTTTTTTTGTTATTCTCGAAACAATTATTCTTAATAAGGTTATTTAACCACAGCCGATTTGATTTTGAAGCTTCCAGTCATGTGTCTACTAGGCATGCAAAAGGAGTATCTACAAAATAATTTGAAAGACTTGTTTAATGTAAAAAACATTTAGTGTTTTTGGAATTTAAATAAAATATGGTATTTTGATAAAACAAATCTTGAAACAAAAACATAAAATGTTTGGCTCAAAGTTTAGAGAAAACAACTATCATGTGGACTCTTGTATGCTGTAAAGTAATATTTTTTTGTATCTTCGGACAGTCGACGAATGCTGATGCTTAAGTACTAACGTACCGTGGATGTCTTAAGAGTGGTAAAAGGTAGTTTGTTCACACAGGACTTAAATATTTGGAGACAGGGAGGAGAGGAAAAACTTCTGCGAGTAGCAGGTTCTAAAGTCTGGACACTCTGGGCATGAAGGAACGAAGAAAGCGAGAAGTTCGGGGCTTCTCAGTTGCACTGTAAGAGGATGCATAAAAGTTGTACTACGTGTTGCTCTGTTGGGACCTGCCAGAGGGGGAATTATACTGGCCAACTTCTCTGAGCAGAAGCCGTGAAAATACCTATAGAAGAGCGACAGATCCCCTGCAGCTCACGGTAGGCAAGAGAAAAAAGCCTTTCTGTAAGCGTGGGATCATTAATAAGACGAACGGCTCTTCTTTAAATAGAGTCCAGAATGCTAAGTGTTCTAGAGGAATCCAAGCTTTCTTGAAGGTGCCGAGGCTATGGAAGGAATGTGTTTGTGCCAGTCGAGGTTATTCTCAAAAGTTACGCCGACAAGATTAAACGACCCTTTGTTTTGCAGAACTTGGCCGCTCATATGTAACGGCAGACTTTTTTCGCGACAGCAAACATGACTATGTTTTCGAGGCATTAAATTGAACAAGATATTTGGCGCCCCAATCTAAGATTAATTTGAGATCTGGTGAGAGAGACATTCGCATTGGCCTAGGCTTGGTTTCCAAATCAGGCTTAGTAACTGACTTGAGGAATTAAATGTTAGAGTGGAGGGTACTATCTTCAGCAAAACTATGAATGGGATTGATTGTGGAAAAGAGAAGATCGTTAATGTGTAAAACAAATAGTGTGGGTGCTAGTACTGAGCCCTGGGGCACCCCAGCATAAACCTTGTAGAAGCTGAAAGAATGACCATCTACAGTAACTGATATACGTCGATTAAAAAGAAAACTGGAAAGCCAAGAGCAAAGCTTAGGTGGAAGACCGTATATAAAAAAAGTTTGTTATGAAGCCTGTCATGCCAGACCTGATCGAATGCTTTGGATATGTCAAAAGCAACGATCTGGAATATACCAAAAACTCAAGGACTTGTTCCAGTTGTGTGATACAAAGGAAAGAAGATCAGCTGTGGATCTTCTGTGACCGAATCCATACTGCCTATCAGGTAAGATCTTGTGTTTTTCTTAAAAGTTCAAGATTTGGGAATTAATGAAATTTCCATTTCTTTGCAGACAACGGAAAGATGAGATACATAGAATATATTTAAATAAATATTAAGCAAGCAGATTAGAACTTTTTTACTTATATCGTTTAAAAATGAAATAATATTCCTAAATGTTTTTAAATATATTATTATTAAGAGAATATATATTTTTATTGGATATTACGCAGGCACAAAAAAATATAAATAAAAAATGTAGCACAGCAAAGAAACAAATGCCGCATCCAAAAATTTGGCGACTATATTTATTTTCTTGCATTTGTTCAAACATTTAACGTTGCCAAGATGTCCAAAATTAATGGGCTAATAACCCCATACCGTCGGTATATTAAAAATTTCTTAACAATACCATGTTAATTTAAAGACATTTTTTATTTCCTTAAAGTATATTTCATAAAAAATTTAGATTAAAATAATTACTATTTTTAAATTAGTTGTGGTTAGTTGTGGTTGGTAGTTACTAGTAACTAGTGATCGCTTATTAAAATATAATTTTGCCCTGCGTGTTTTTCCTGTAATAAAAGCCCTGTTATAATTTATATTAAACATAAATTATTTTATAAAAAAAAACTAAGGAATAATGCCCCCCATTAGTTGTATAAATAACAATTGATTACTTTGGCTATAAATTAGTTAACCCTCTCTAAACAAGCACCAACTAGTTAAGTTTGTGGCGTTTTATAATCACATAGTTTTTACTTCGTGAAAATCCACGTCTAACGATTTTGACAATTTTTTCTAGCCTAGCTCTCTAAATGTTTGCTTACGTTACTCTTAACCACTATAATGGCCTAACTATACACTTATGTTTTTATTTATTATCTATAGACGGTTATTTAGAACTAAGGCGTACACTGGTCATTACTAAACTTGGGACACCGTAAACTATAGGCAGACTACTATTATTACACAGCCAGTATGAAGCGGATTATAGTCTGTCTCAAAGTATATCGTTATGGCTTTTGACGGACCATACCCCAATAAACCTTTAACGATTTTATTACCTATTGTTATTGGGTAAACCCATTTGTTCATAAGGGCGAGGGTTGGCCAGGTATTTCTTGAGTATTAACCGCTAGGCATATAAATATTTTGGCTAATATTTTAGTGGCAGTATTGAATAATCGTTTTTACTTTGCGTTTTGAAAAAGTTGTTTTACGAAATATAACTATGTCGCGTCAAAATCATTTGTCATTAGATGCAAAACAGGTTGTAAAAATGTGTATGAAACTTTAATCAGTAGAGGTCTAATTAAACAAGAAGCTTTAAAAGAAACCTGTCTACTTACAAAAACTCCAATATATCGATAAGGATATTATTATTAGTGAAGAATTGAACAAAGAAAACGTAGTGATTTTCAATTCACCGTATAGACAATAGTTATCAGGACCTAATAAGAAGGAAAATTATTGTCTTTATGAAAGCGATTATTCCTACCTTGAAAACTAAAAGAAGTAGACGAAGACGAAACCAATTAAATTTAGCCGTGCCACCTCATAGAGTTGTTTGTAAAATGGATTAAATACCACAAAATAGACAAAAGACAAGTAGTAATGGAATCGCACAGATTACGCACTTGGATTTAATTACCTTCGAGAAATTAAAGAAAGTTAACAGATCCATAATTTACCTTGATGAAACATGGTTCGATACAACGACACAGTATCAAAGGATGGTTGATTCCAGTCAAAACTGTCAACGAAAGCACCTCAAATAAAGGAAAACGCATTACCTAATACACGCTGGTTCAGAAGACGGATTTGTCCCAAACTGCTTGCTGTTATTGCAAAGAATATTAGCTTGATTATCATGAGATACAAGTGCAGAACTTTTTGAAAACTGGTTTCAAAATTATCTTTTAAAAAATATTCCAAACAACAGTGTTATTGTCATAGATAACGCAAGCTACCACAGCCGTCTGCTTCACAAAGCACCAGCTTCATCAAGTTCAAAAACTGAAATTCAGGAATATTTGTTAGAAAATGATATTTATTTTGATTCAGTTACAAAAGCATCTTTGAGTCTAAATTCATATGCAATTAAAAACAATTGTATGTGATAATTTGGCTGACAGGTGGGCATACTGTCTTACGGTTCCTCCGTATCACTGTATGTTTAACCCCATAGAGCATTTGTGGAACCAAGTAAAATCAAAGATCAGAGCAAAAAATGTTACACCTACTTTAAGTCCCAGCGTTATAAATTTGATAAAAATGTTATTACTAACATACCAGTTGAGAGCTGGAAAAATTCACTACAGCACATTATAAAAATTGAGGACTCATAATTTCTATCCAAAACAACATAAATCCTATTGTAATTAATCTCAATGATGACTCTGATAGTGAAACAGAATTAGATTTAGATATTTAGATTAAAAATGTAATTATGTATAGATAATGCAGTTATAAATTTATTAAAACTTTGCATATATTTAATTTCTTAATGTAATTTTAAGATTATACTCACCTAAATTAACAATAAATTATAAATCTTTATATTATTAAAGTCCGTCCCTAATGTTCTGTCCTTTAATACCTACCGATCCGCAGTTTTATTGCTGTCGGCAGGTATAATCCATAAATGAAGGCAAGAGCTAAAACGGTATACTTTGAGACAGACTATACCAACTTCGTTACTAGGTATGGGTGTACCCCCACTTATGGGGTAGGGGTTACCAACCCCTAAGCCCAAAATTCTCACCAGACACCCTGTATAAACCAAATACAGTAAAGGTAACGGGTCCTACAGTTTACCACACAAAAATTGTGTACTAAATAATTAACCATTCAATATATATACGTATTTAAAAAACAAATATTTTAAGCATATAAGTTATTATGTTGTAAGTTAGTTACAAGAGTTAACAAATAGCTCTCGTACTTTGGAAGATTAAAAAACATTGTTCTAGATAAGCCCCATTTTAATTTTTTTATAATATAATATGTTCATCCCCTTTATTTATGCCATGTCCATAAACATTTTTTCAATTTGCCCCATTTTATTAGATCCATTATAATATTTTCGCCATTTCATCCAGTTTTTATGTCCTGGGATGTAATTTTATTGAGTTTGTCCCGCATATTCATCACACAGGGTAGCTGGTGTATTTTTCGTAATAGGATTTAGACAGACCCGGATTTGGTAAAGGCAACATAAGTAAAATCCGGAAAAAGCCCGAAATACTATGAGAATATTTTAATTTGTCACTTGAGCAATCCTATGAACGAAAAAAGTTTTAATTCGGGTGACTGATGATAAGAAAATCAGTACGTAACTTTTAAACTGACTGTAAAAAAAATGATATAAGGAGTCATTAATTGTTTTTATTGCTGTATTGTACTGAGTGGCGGCTTTTCAAAGGATTTTACAGTATTGAGAAACTACAAGAGATAAAGCAAATTTGATGGCACATTCTCTAGTTCGATTTTTGAAACAACTAAAGGATCATGCGGCTAACTTGATGTCTTGGACTTACAGGGTGTTTTTAAAATTTTGGCGATTTTAGTACACTTTTGTATCCCGATTACTAGTAAAGATGAAAAAAGTAAAACTCAAGTTTGTGTAGAAGTTCATGCAGAATCCAGTGGCGTGCTCATTTTTTGTGTCTTTTACCGTCTCAAAGATATAATGCAAAGTTTTTTTTAATAAAACACCCTGTATATTATTCTATCATTGGCTTTAAAAAAGATAACCCTAATATTGGTACTACACACTTTATATTTGTTTTTAAAAATATTAGTTATTTGTGAAAAAAAACGAAATTTATGAAAAAAAGATATCAAGAACCTAGACATAAAAATTTTGTACTTCTTGTATAAAATATATTATTATTTTTCAAATATTTTATAATGAGTTATATGATTTTATTACTTATCATTTATTTATCTTATTTTTATTATTTATTTAACAGTCCATGATATCTAGCAAAACACATCTATAAAGTATTTGCACTTTTTTCCGCTTTTAATATTTAAATTAAATTATATTATTTATTTTAAAGTTTTTAAACTTCATTTCATTTAAATTAAAAAATAAGAACACAAAAAGCAGGCAGTATGTTATTCTTATTTCTTGCATTCTACTAAATAAAATGCTTTCATAGGTAATTAAAACTAATAATAAAAAAAAGGGTTAATTCACCATAATTTTATTAAAAAAAACACAACTTGGGAAATAAAAGTTTAAATTTTATAAAAAAGTTTCTTTAAACATAAATATACAGTGTGAGGTATCATTAGATAGGTAATTTAATGGTAACATCGGTTATATTTTTACCGTAACTGATAAAAAATAATTAAATTACTAAATTCACATAATATGCCATTTACAATTTTTTTCTATCTTTACTAACAACCAGGATACAAAGGTGTACTAAAATTATTGTTAAAATTTGAAAAACGTCCAAGCCGTAATCTTTTTTACCGTTGCAGTTGTTTTGAAAATCGAACGTGTAATCAGAATTTCTATATCTCTTATAGTTATTCTAATGCACTAAAAATCATGAAAAAGGCGCCGACCTGTACATTCCATTAAGTGCTTTTTATTAAAACAAAATATTTTCAAAAATTTCCCCAAATAAAAAAATAAACGTTGTTATTGAAAAAAACTGCCCTAACATTACGGAGCAAAAAAGGTTCCATTTTCATGTTTGATTCCTCTTGTCTGCTTACTCTGTCAACATATGTACATAATTGGGTTATAATTTAGTCGATACTGGGTAAAAGTTCTTTTATAAAATATTTTTAATCACTTTAGTTTAGGAAACGACCTTCTATTCATACGAGTTGACGCAGAAATGGCTAGCAATATTTTGTTTAATTATATTATTTCTGAAACTAGGTCAAAAGTGTTTTGACATTTTTTAAGTTTACTATGTTACGTAGGTTTAAGTAAAACAATATGCATATTTGTATAAATCTACAAAAACATGTTGGGGTCAAGATATAAAACGGTCAACATTAAGGTCATCAGTAGGTATGTTTTTTTTTTTCTATACAAGGAAACTTTTTCACATTCAATTGCAGTTATAGTATCCAAAAGCTCGAAATACATACATATAGCGTTCTCTAATATGCATTCAATAAAAAAACTCATGTGCTTCAACCTTGTCCTGATAAAAAATTATTTTGATTTTTTCTTATTGTATGCACTTTAGGTTTATCCTTATTTAAAAATTTAGCAATTTTTTTACCATATAAATTTAATTTTCTTACTGTTCAATGCTGTTACGGTAGGTTTGAAAAGTCCGTGCAAAAATAAAAACTACTTACTTGTTTGGGGTAAACCTTTTTATTTTTCTACATAGTCTCCTTTTAGGCTTATACACTTCGTCCAACGATGTTCCAGTTTGTTGATCCTTTCCAAATAATAGGATTTGTCCAAGTCTGCAAAATATCGATCAGTGTCTGCAATCACTTCCTCGTTTGAATAGAATCTTTGTCCCGCCAGCCATTTCTTCAAATTGGGGAACAAATAGTAGTCCGAGGAGCAAGTCTGGAGAAAAGGGGGGATGTGAAACGAGTTGGAATCCTATTTCCATTAATTTTGCGACCACAACTGCTGAGGTGTGTGCTGGTGCGTTGTCGTGATGGAAAAGGACTTTCTTGTGGGTCAATCGTGGGCTTTTTTCTTGCAGCTCGGTTTTTAAACGGTCCAATAATGATGAATAATATGCACCTGTAATAGTTTTATCCTTTTCCAGATAGTCGATAGGATTACCCCCTGCGAATCCCAAAAGACAGTCGCCATAACCTTTTTGGCCGAAGAAACGGTCATCGCCTTTTTTGGTGCAGATTTCCCCTTGGTAACCCATTGCTTAGATTGTTGTTTGGTCTCAGAAGTATAGTAATGAATCCATGTTTCATCCACAGTGACGAAACGACGCATAAAGTTCTCCGGATTCTTCTGGAACAGCTGCAAACCATCCTTGCAACACTTCACATGATTCCGTTTTTGGTCAAGCGTGAACAATCGTGGCACCCATCTTGCTGATAGCTTTCTCATGTCCAAATGTTCATGTAAAATATTATGTACCCGTTCAGTCGAGATGTCCACAGCACTAGCAATCTCACGTACCTTAACTCTTCTGTCATCCATCACCATATCATGGATTTGATCAATGATTTCTGGAGTCGTGACTTCCACAGGCCGTCCAGAACGTTCAGCGTCACTTGTGCTCATATGGCCAGTCCGAAAATTTTGAAACCACTTGTAAACTGTTCTAATCGAAGGTGCAGAGTCACCATAATGTTTATCAATCTTCTCTTTAGTCTCCTGAGGCGTTTTACCTTTCATAAAGTAATGTTTAATTATTAAACGAAATTCTTTTTCGTTTTATTCACCAAATTAAACAAACTAATACACATGTACCTCGAGGCAATTTCCATTAACTGTACCCATTTTAATTCACTTGAAACTTTAACTAAAAAAAATTTAAACTGTATTTTATTAAAAAAAAAATGAGTACCTTCTCTATCTGGGTGTTATATACCTGGCAGGACGCTTAACATTTCTCGATCTCTTATGCGACTATGTGTATAGCTTGTCGTTTAAATATTTTTATTGATTTAAAATGTTGTATTCATTAAACTAAACAAACTAATACACATGTGCCTCGAGGCAATGAGGCATAACATGGTGGCACGGATATTTTATTAATTTTTTTGTTTGGGTCCAATTACTGTATCCATTTTAAGGCACTTGAAACTTTAACCAAAAAAAAAATTTAAGACCTGTTTTATTAAAAAAAAAATTAGTGCCTTCTTTATTTGAGTGTTATATACCTGGCAGGACGCTTAACATTTCTCGATCTCCTATGTGTACAGCTCATCGTTTAAATATTATCGATTAAAATATTTATATTAATAAACTATTAAGACAGTATAGAACGTTTCACTAGGGTTTGTACTTACGTCATCAATGACGTCATGACTTGGAAAAAAGAGTTGTCGTAGCTAATTCATATAAATTTTAAAACTGTTCACATTTTTTAAATTTAAAATTAGGCAATATTGATGCAAAACCAAATTTTTAAGCCGGGGTTTTTTTTAAAAAATTTTTAATTTTTTTTTGATCCTTTTTTAATATTTTTTTTTAAAAAAACAAGGAAAAAATTAACCAAAAAAAAATTTTGGGGAAAAATTTTGGGTTAAATTTTTATTTAAATTTAATTAAGTTTTTTTTAATTTTTTTTTTTTTTTTTTATAAAAAGCCTAAACCCCCATTTTTAAAAATTTTTTTAATCCAAATGGGGAAAAAAAATTTAAATAAAATTTTTAAAAAAATTTTTTTTTTTAAAAAATTTGGGTTTTTTAAACCTTTTTTTTTAAAAAAGGGGTTATTTGGTTTTTTTTTTTTTAAAAAATTTTTACCTTTTTATTTTAAAAAAAATTTTTTTTTTTTTTTTTTGATTTTTTTTTTCTTTTTTTTTTTAAATTTAAATTTTTTTTAAAAAAAAAAATTTTTTTTTTAAAATTTTTTTTAAAAAAAATTTTTAAAATTTTTTTTAAAAAAATTTTTTTTTAAAAATTTTTTTTTTTTAATTTTTAAAGCCTTTTTTTTTTAAAAATTTTACCTTAAAAAAAAAAATAAAATTTTTTTTTTTAAATAAAATAAGGAAATTTTAAAATTTTTAATTTATTTTTACTTGACAATTTTTGGGTAAATAAATTAAGTAACATAAATAAAATTACTAAATTTTCAACTTCCTCCACATAATCCCCCTATAGCAAGGGAAGTAAAAAAGACGATTTTACGGTTCTATTTAGATGGCTGTATTTTTCATATAAACGGACTCAAGGTCCATAATAAAAATAGAAAAAGGGAACGGTTGCTCTAGATTTCGTACATAATTCATCTGCCACCTCCGGACGCCGTAGTTTTCCTTCCGGTTACATTTCCACCCCTGGTTCATGTCTAGACTTCACTTTAAGATTTGATACTTTTCGCACTGTTATATCACATTTATCTGAAATTCTTTTATTTTGGCCAGAGTTACCACAAAATGTTCCTAATAATATTGGTATATTTAACAAATTAATTTCTTTGGACTGTTATAAACGTAAAGGTGATTCAGAACTAATGCTTAAAAAAGTTTAGGACTGGTATGAATAACTTAGTTTATATTAATGGAAGAACGTTTGTTTTTTTATTTAAACAGCCTTATATACCGGTATAATTTACGACCAATCACATCACAAAACTTAATTTTTTAACTGACCAAAAAAAAATAGGTTTTTATTTAACACTATACATATAAATCAAAAAGTCCCAGACACCCTTAATAATTCGTGAACGCCCCTTTTTTCAAAAAGTGTCCCAAAGAAAAATTTTTAGATCTCTTTCGGATCTACATTGGGAAGATAACTTTGCATAACCCCGGAGGCATCACAACAGTAGTAGAGACCAAAGTTACCTTTTTTTAAATGGAATGGATATTTTTATGTGTTTTCCGATACTACGCAAAATTTTAACACAACTTCATGTAACATATGTTATCTTAACTTCAACAGATTTAAAGATACAAGGGTTTAAAAAAAATACTTTATCAATAACACCCCATCTTGGGGGAAAATTTTTTATTACATTTTAACTACAGATATCCATAAAGAAAAAATTTTAAGTAGAAAATTTCTATACTTTTTTTTCGTAAAACTAATCTTTTGAGTTATTCGCGATTAAAAGTAAAAGTTTTTCGACGAAAAAATCGACGTTTTTAATGGGATTTTCACGAAAAACTCTAGAAATATGCATTTTATTAAAAAAACTGTGAAAAGCAAAATTGTAGCTTATAAGAAAACTGGAAAAAATGTTATTTTATAATTTCTTCACAACCAATACAGAGCGAGCTACGGCTTGTTAATGGTTAGCTTTTGTTCGTCAAATGTTAAATTTGAAAAATTCAAAGTCAAATAACGGGAAAAGTTTGCATTTTTCAAGAAAAACATATAAGGTATTCTTTAAAGTATATAATAAGACCTTTCTTTCAAAAACAAAAAAAGAGTTTTTAGCATGAAAATTAAGCGAGTTATCATAAAAATAAGGTCGGTCCCTACTCTTTTCTACGAAAAGATCATTAAAAACAACCCCCTAATTCCCCTCTTAAATAGATTTGTACCCTTCTGCGATTCTTTTTATATATGTATTAATATTACATTCTAGAAGTTTAACCAAATTAAAATGCTTAATTTTAGAAAAATTGAAGCTTAAAGTGAAAAACGATTTTCCGCAATTTCGTAAAAATAGCCATTTTCTTAAATAATAAATCTGGGGACAAAAAAATGATTTGGCCAAATTTTGGCCTTTTTAAGAAACCTTATTTCCCCAAGGCGAAGCCCATTTACACAGCCCCTTTTCCCCAAACTCATCCCATTTTAAAACTAAGGGATTAAAAAAGGGTTTAATTTACATAGCCTTGTAGCTCTTAAAAAACCCTACAAAATTATTTTGAACAAACTTTCTATCATTATAACTAAAGGAGCTATGTTTAAAAAAACCCAAACAACTTTTTTTTTTCGAAAAGTTAAATAGCCCACTTCGGAGCATAATATTCTATAAAACCGTATAGGTACTTTAACTTTTACCGGTATAATTTTTGTATGCAATTTTACTTTTTTTTCCTATTTATATCTATTATATTGGTTTATAAGAATTGCAATGTTGTAAGGGGTGGTTTTTAAGGATTGAAAATTTGCAAAAAATGAAATTGATAATATTTTAGGCAGTAATATTTTTAATTATTAAATCTGTCAAGCTATTAATTTTTTGGGGATAAATCTTTTTTTTTAAATTTAAGCTATAATAAGGGTCGAAAAGTTGCGAAATGAAATTAGTACATATTTTAAGCAACAGCATTCTAAAATTAAATCACTATGGTAAATTAATCATTTTTTTAGTGTAAATATTTTTTTTTATTTAAGCTCCAACAAGGGTTGATTTTTAAGGGTTGAAATATTTTAAAATTGTATTCTAAAGTATAACAACAAGCAAGTGTTAAAAATGAAACATACTGTTTAGAAAAACTACTTGGGTTTATTTTTTTTTACTTTCTTAGCTGTTTTACCGTTTCTGTAGCTGCACCTACTAATTTTTCTACGAAAAGTCTCCACTATTTCCCCCTTCGCCGATAAACGTGGCCCAAATACCAAACATCTTGGATGCCAAGAAGGGTTTTTGAATTACTTAAATTAATTATTAACGCTAGACCTGTTTCGTTAAATTTTTCCGCTTGGGTGGATTTTTGTGAATTTTAGAAATAATAGCTCGCGTGGTCTGGACTAGAAAATGAGGTTTTTAGGGTTTTTAGCAAAGTGGATAATTTGATGGACCGAAATTGGTTAGTTTGGAGGGAAAAGTAAATTGACTGAAAATACATCAATCTCGGCTAATTGCTTACGTTTCTAATATTTAAGAAATTATTTTTTTTTTGATTTCGTAATAAATAAATTTGCGTGTTTGATTTTTTAAAATTGAAAGCATAATTTTAAATAAGGGTGTCATACTGTTTAGATTACTTTTAAAACATTAGCAAGGTTTAAAAAGTAATCTAATAGTATATTTCATTACCAGTACGGAAATGACGATTTTTTGTGCGCGCGTGACAAATTCATACATACAAGTCATACAAGAACGGAAAACTCCATTTCTGGACGTGTAATGAACGATATTTTTTATTATACTTAGGTACCTGAAAACAACATAAACAAAAAACATCGCAAAAAATGATTTAAGAAAATTGCGATTATTTATTTTTATTTTTAAAACAGTAAAACAAATTAACAAAAAAATACAAGCTAATTAAATCTAAGAAAATTAATTTTGGACGAACCGTTAGGTTTAAATTTTTGGTTATAGTATTCGTGTATGTTTTGGTTCTCTTGATTACTGTTACAGATTTTGTAGTTTCCAAGTTACAAGGCCCAAACAACTTTTGGGATACTTAAATTTTTCTTTGTATGGACTCCTCTATATATCCTTCTACTACATTGGAAGAAACCATCCTCCGTGTCTTTTCAAAGTGAGCAAATCATCGCCGCTTTCTACCAACATGGTAGCCGAAGAACGCCTTAGCCCATGTCCGTTGTATTCTTTATTTTATATATTAATATTAATATATATAATAATATATATAAAATTTATAAATATATTTTATAATATAATTATATATATATTTTAAATATTATATTATATATATATAATATATTAATATATATTTAATTATATATTTTTTTAGTTTTAAAAAAAATTTTTTTGCAACCAAAATTTTAAATTTCCACTGAAGATGGCAAACTTTCAACATTTTTTTGAAAACTAAATCTTTTTTTTGATGTAAAAACCTTGGATTTCTTTGGTACATATCCTACAGCTTGTCATTTCAAAAAAGCGATAGTTTTTGGATATTGGTTATGAGTATTTTCTTTTATTGCCAAACAACTCTTTAACATGGAGAATCGACTCCTTAAGGTGAATGACTTCATAGATTTGGCTTTTTTAGAAAAATAAACAAAGAATATCGTTACTCACAATTTTGATTATTTTCTGAGTCCGCCATTCGGTAAAAATGTGATATTCATGTTCATATCTCAACCTGGATTTTACTGGTAATAAATCTGCACTCACTTCTGCCGCTTGTTGTAATATAATATCGGGAATATCCGAATTTTCTTCCAAATCTGAATTCATTTTTTGAAAATGGCATAAATTTTACTGACAGAAAATAAAATATGTCATTAATAAATAAATCGTTGTTATGAACAGTTTCCATGGATGGATTTTTGTATAAGCGCACGGAAAGAGGGATCGGGAAAAAAATTCCGTGCGCTATTCTGAAAATGTCATATTTACTGTATTTTATACACAGTTGAAAATGTAGTATTTTTGGGGAAGTATAATAAAAACAGGATTACAAAACAGTAGGCGTTTCTAACTTTTAATAAAAAAATTAAATTAGCATATGCCTAGTTTTTGTGTATTGACTTTTAAACTTTAAAAAATCAAGTCAGCATAAATTTAATATAAATAAGACAGCGGTACCGAGAATCTGCAGAGACTCTGCGGGTTCGAGACTTTAGTGCTGGAGGTCCTCCCTTGTGGGGGCGGGGTACCAAGTTATGCGAGTTGGTAATCCGCTTTATACCGAGTGTGTAAGTATTATAGCCCCCTATAGGTTCACAGGTTCCAAGTTCCCTTTAGTATAAGGGCCCCCATATAGTGATGGAGAGACAGTATGCATTGTACCAAGGGGTGGAGACCCCAGAGTACATTGTCACAAAATTTTAACTGATTGAGGCATTAGTAAACGAATAATAATTATACTTTTAATTGACCTCGATCACTAAACTATTATAATATTACTCGTTTGTTAAATAGCTGTTCTAATTCAATTCAAAGAAGTAAAAAGAGTTAAAAAAGAGGGCAGTGTATTTACGCTATTAAACAGACTTTTTTAAGGTGATATACAGGGTGTAAAAAGTATGATGCTCACGATTTTAATGGGCGATAGTGGAACTCAAAACAAGTTAAAAAAGCCAAAAACACATGGGTTAAAAGTTAATTGTTTTCGAAATATGGCTTTCCAAAGTTTAAAAAATTTGGCAACAGCACGCCTCTTTAATCGCAGCGAGTCGAATGTCTAACGTTTTTTGCAATTTTTCGCATATTTACACATTTTTTAAAGATATGTTTATTTACATACAAATTATTAAAATTTGCAATTTAATTTGATAGTTAATTTGAAAATAAATTTAGGGAAAAAACAATAAATTATTTACTGGTTTGTTTTTCCCCGGGTAGCGTAGTGGGGGGGAGTTTGGGACTGGGGGGCCCGTCGACCGGGTTCGATTCCCACTGCCGGAGAGACACTTTTGGGTGTAGTTATTTAAAATAACGTCCGTGGTGGCACTACCGGGGTTGTCTAAAAGGTGCTGTGAAATGCAATATTTGCATGTTTCAGTGCTTGGACAACGTTGACGGAACAACTGGGATGAAATGGGTTAAACACCGGGGAAAAACCCCGGGACTCACGGTACTTTTGGGACTTAGGTCTATATATGTATATATAAACCGTAGGGTATAAATTTTACATATATAATAATCCTTCGTGAGCTGTCATAAAGAAAAAAAGTCTTTTTGGGGAGCTAGGTTGCCGTTTGTTTTTTAAATTTTTTACTGGGAGAAAAAATATTTTAATTTTTTTTTATTTGTAGATCAAAACATTTAAAACTTGGTTTATTTTATTACCAAATAAATCTACTGATAAGCGATTAAGACGAAGGCTTCCAATTGTTAAGGTTTTCAAAAATAATTGCTTCCAAATTTCGTAACTTTACATTGTTTAGACAAAAATCTGTCAAGTTTTGACGATATAATATAGGTCATTAGGTCATATAAACTTTTTGACTTGTTTTGAGTTCCACTATCGCTCATTAAAATCGTGAGCATCATGCTTTTTACACTCTGTATTATGCAAAATGTAATTAATGTGACGTTAGTACGTATTGAAAAATAAAAAGTTCGGCCCAACCGGCGAAAATATACTTCTTGCTAAATAGTTCAATAAGTTATAATAAAAGTTTTCCAATAAAAAATGTTAAATATTATAACTGTATTTTTACAAACTATTCATGCATCGGAAGTAAACATACGTAGTATGTAATATGCGCGGAATCTGTATAAACCGAATAAATAAATAAATTAGCAAGTTTACCTATATTACAAGCCGAAGTAGCATTCCCGAGGGATATTTCCGTTACAATAAATTGCATGTATGCTGGCTCCATAAATATTTGACTAGAATTCCTTCACTCAGACTTCGGTGATATGCTTCGCTTTGTTTTCCGAGAAGTTATATTATAATGGGGCATTTTCGCAAGATTTTTCCATTTTTATCTGTAACTATTTTTAACTTTTTAAGGCTCACGATCTTAACGTTCATCAACAAGTTTAAGTATATGGTCACACCAGAAGAAAAGTGACATAGCTCAATAAAATTGGTTTTGAGAAAACGCAAAAAAATTAAAAGTTTTTTAAAATTTTAAA
>JAHBCN010006842.1:0-46743 GCA_019359885.1 Listronotus oregonensis
AAAATATATTTTTTTAATATTTTGATGTTTTAAACGTAAATTTTAATATACATTTATTACTTACACAATGTGTAAAAGCAAGTCATTTTCCAGTTAAATAATAGTGTCAAGTTCAACAGAGTAAGATTGGGGATAGAAACATTTAACAAATTTTATAGGCGGTATTCAAAAATTGAGAAAACTTTAAATGGTTAAAAGAGAAAAAAGTGAATTTATTTGAGAAGATAGGGAAATAAGTTACTGGGAAAAGTTGTTCAAAAGTAAAGGATAGTTCCTTATACCAAATTTTCGACAAAATCGGCCTGCTTTTATTAATCTGTGAGGGAACATTATTTTAATATCAATTTACTAATTCCAAATTGGGAAAAGGAAACCCCAGTGGCCTCCAGGATTAAGAAACTATAATGGATTTTTCTTATGGGGCCGATTGAAACAAATTGTTTATCTTACACCTCTAAAAAAAATGCCAGATATTAAAATAAATTTAATCACAAATAAATAAAAGTAGGCCGTTTTTTTTCGAAAATTGGTATTAGAACTGCCTCTTAATTTTGAACAAAATTTTTTATCAAGTGTAGCTTTTTTCGATAAAATCAAAAATAAAAAGTTTTCCTTTCAACCTTATCCCGTGGACATATTGTATATATATATATATATATATATATATATATATATATATATATATATATATATATATATATATATATATATATATATATATATATATATATATATATATATATATATATATATATATATATATATATATATATATATATATATATATATATATATATATATATATATATATATATATATACATATTATCGGGGCAAGCATGCAAAGGCAATAGATGCAATAAACCTAAAAAGGCTCAATATTTCCGAAACAGTTGAAGATAGGTATAGGACATTGTACATAAAATATATCTAGAATGCTTTGAAAAAGCCAAAAATTGAACAATATACAGGGTGTTGCATTTAAATTAAGAAAGTTGATGTTGGCCACCGTCACATGACACACACAGTTTTAGTTGAAAAAAATGCGCAATTAAAAATACCAATCAACATGTACGAGCATTTTTTCGAATATGCCCCCATTTAATATAACGAATAATATTTTTTTTACATTACAACAATATATTTATGGCTTAATACATAAAATATTGTCTAAAAAAAGCAGTGATTTAGAGAAATATAAAAAGTTTTATCACTTAATTTATGGCAAAGGTAAAATATAACTGTTTTTATAGCTTAATAGAAGTTCATTTTATGCAATAAAAAATAAATTTGGTATGTAAATAAACACACAGATAGAAATAATTTTAGCGTCACAAAAAAACCTATAGATGTTAGTTTCAGCAAATAAATCATTTTTAAATTTTTGATTTTCTTATATTCATTAACTAAAAAGTCGTTAAGGACTTAACAATAAAAAACATTTCTTAACAACGTATGGTTTTTAAATGTAACAATCCAAAATAGATTTTATACCAAAAAATATAACAGTTAGCTAAAATCTTTTTAAAAGATATGTAAAAATTAATCAAACAACAGCCTAAAGACTAAATAATGCGTTCTAACCTCAGTCCAGGGATTCTAGCTAAAAAAGCGGACCATATCGGTAAGGACTACTCCAAATAATATGTAGTAGTTGCATAAATTTACGCAAAGTACCCTTTTATTAGAAGTTGCTAAGGAAGGACCTATACTTGTTGCAGAGACACATCTTGCAACCTGGAAGCTATTTTTCTATAGCCACGAGTAAGTTAATTTTCTTTCTAAATTTTTATAATATAATAAAAATCTAAATTTAAATAGTAAATTTCTCTTTTAATCGTGACAATACCGCCTTAATAAATTTAAATCACTCTTTAAAATTCATTTCCCAATCTAACAATAACCAAAGACAATTGTAGTTATCACTATAGAACAAGAACAATGTAAAATTTTTGGTAATAGGTTTGGACGCTCGCTTTTTGAGATTCCTTGAGCGAGCGTCCATCGAGGTATACGTGCACACGCTGCTGTATAAACGAACCCTGTTGCCAAACCAATAAAAGAAGGAACGAAAGTAGGAATTATTTCTGTCGAAAATAGGCTTCAATTTATATTCGTTTTAATAATCTTAATATTTTTTTTATTTATTAAATAATAAAATTTTAATTAAAAAACTTGTACTGTAGGGAATTATTTTCCCCAAAATATATGTATACCTAGTATAAGAATACACGTTGGTAAACATGATTTTAAATTTTTACAAATTCAATTTTTTTATTATAAGACATCTTTACAAAAAAGAAATGTTTGATAGGCTCCTAAATTTATTTATTTTTTTTTTATAAATAAAATCCAAATAAACGCATGTATTTTTTAGTTTATTGCTATTGGCAAATAAAGTGAGAATTATTAATTAAAGTGTGGCCATCAAAGAAGCAAAAAACGGCTAGTTTTTTGAGTTAAAAAAAAAAAAACGTTTTTGTTTAATTCATTGCATATCGTATTGCCATTTGTGCATTGTGATTTGTTTGTGTTTTTCCTGGTGGTAGTTAAAATTTGTATTCTTGTTAATATGTCGGAAAATCTATGTCAATATTATGACTGCCGAGTGAGTGGAAGAGCAGATAAAGTTAGGCTTTTTCGTTTTCCCTACAAGAATAGTACACTATGTAAGCAATTGATTATAAACTGTGGTAAGTATTTATCTATGTATATTAAAATTATTTAGATTAATAAATACCTTATAATTATATGATCGACACCTAAAATTTAATTTTTGTTTAGAGTAACCTTTTGATAGTTATTGATTCAAATATTTGATATTTAAAAGAGTGACCGCAAAAATCGCAAAAACTGCCTGTTTTTTTCCATTTATTCATTTAGGAAGAGCATTGCATTTCGTTTTTGCAAATTTAAAAATCACTTCTATTAAGGGGTCGGAAAGATGCCAAATCTAAAAAAATTTTAAAAAATAGTGGAATTAAAAGTTATTCTCACTGCAATTTTTGTTTCTTCTGCACTTGGGGTTCATCCCCAAAATATATAAAATTATGTACAACTTTAAAAATTGCAAAAAAATCAGATTTTTGGACATGCCTAAAAAAAATAAAAGATAGGTCAACCACCCTTTTTCAAAAGGGTAAAATTAACCTTATTAGTGAGAAAAATGAATGAAACCTAGTTTTTACAAAAAAAGTCTTAGCTTTGTATTTTTTGATCCAATTTAAAAAAGCCGGTGTACCTAGATTTTTTGAGATCACTTTTAACCCCCCCGCGGGGTAAATTAATCCCCTAAATTTAAGAAAATTCATGTTATATTTGAGATATTCAAAAAACATCAAAATATATTTTTTAATATTTTAAAAGTTTTTTATGATTTTATACATTTAAGGAATGAATTTACCCCCTTGCAAGGTCTTTGATTAGAAATGAACTCGAAAAACCCAAGAAGGTCTACTTTATACACCTGGGATTAAAAATATGAGCCCAAAACGCTTTAGGATAAGCTAACATTTTATTCAATTTTTCTGATAATGCGGGTTTCTTTACCCTTAATTTAAGAAGTGGTTTATTATCAAAACTTACTCTAAACTGTCCGTCATATTTAAGATATCCTAAAACATCTAAATATATATTTTTTTTACAATTTTAAGTTGCATATGATTTTCTACATTTTAGGGGATGCATATACCCCCTTGCAGGAGTGGTTTTGGTTAAAAGAAACTAGAAAAACCCGGTTTATATCTTGATAAAAAAATACCAACTAAGACTTTTCTTGAAAAAGCTAGTATTTTATTTAATTTTTCCTATTGATAAGAGTAGTTCCACCCTTGGAATAGGGTAGTTGATTATCATAAACATTTATTTCTTATTAGACTAAAAAATTCGATGTTTTGCAATTTTTGAAGTTGTATACGATTTTATATATTTTAGGGGATGATTGCACCCTCACATAGTCCATGGGGGTTGGTTTACAACCTTCTTAGAGATGAAAAAGTATTACTTCATTTTTCCAAGGTTCATTTGAAACAAAAATCGCAGTGAGAAGAAACTTTTAATACCACTACAATTTTCGCAATTCTTCAGATTTGGCGATTTTCCAACCCCTAAATGGGGGTGATTTTTTAAAATTTGCAAAAACCGAAAAGCAATGCTCATCTTAATTTTTTGCGACGAGTAATTTAGTATAAAATTCATGTTTGCATGTTTTTTTTTTTCACCTCTCTGTAAATTGTGAAAAAAAACAGGCAGTTGTTGCGTTATCCTTATGATTACAAACAAGGTTCTATATTTAATTTTAGGACTGAAATAAATTTTAAAAAATCAGGTTCTGGGGGGATGGGAAGCCACTTACACTGGGAAATATGGGAAACAATTAAGGTCGCGCGTTAATTTTAATTGGATAGTAATTTTATTCTTATTCAATTATATTTTATATTCCTGCTTAAATAATCGGTATATTTAACTATGCACGGTACCTCTGAAGCATGGGTAAGATTATTAAAAATGTTAAAGGTAACGGGGCGCGGGATTCGAATACTCCATATTTGTACTGCAAAATCCAGTTTGAATTGAAATCGTAACTGCTCCCTTTCTCGAGATTTAGAAAATTTTTTTTTTAATTTTATTGGATTTTTTTTATTTATTTTGAAAATAAAAATTCATTTCATTTAGGTTTCGCAATTTTTAGTAATTTGTTTTATATTCCACGTGCAAAGACCAATATTTTATTTTATTTTAATATGAATTTTAAGATTTAACAAAAGAATTTTCTAAAAAACGTTTTAATCGGAAAATTAACATTTTTGATTTTTTTATTACTTTATTTTCGATAAATTTAAAAAACAAACACATTTGTTAAATTAAAACAAAAATATTCATGTTGATTTTACATCCCAAAAAGTTGGGTCGTGATTAAAATTTTAGAATATATAATTGTCTTTTATATTGTTCTTAATAAATAGGTATTTGCGTAATATCTAAAAACTATACAATTTAGACCCAGCAACCCTTATACTACGTAAATAAAGTTTTATAATAAAAGTACAATAAATATAAAAGAGCTGATGTGACGATAATTTTTTTTATAACTGTATAAGATTGCTCAAAAGTCGGTTTTTTTTTGAAAAAAATATAGGACCTCTAATTTGATTTATATTATTGTTAATAATTTTTAAATATTTTTAGCAGCTTTTCCTTAACCCCTTGGGCTCACTAGCCAACTTATGGAAAATTTTAGTTCCATTCAGGACTTTTGAAACACTCTGTATTTACATTTCATATTAAATGATGCTCAAATGCACAATTATTACCTTGTTGTTTACATAAAAAAGTTAAATTCAACAAAAACTCTAATGTTATTTTATATTAATAATAATAATTTATATATTCACTAACAGCGTTGGCGTGGTGGCGTACTGGCCAGCGTACCAGCCTCTCAAGTAGGCCTTACGAGGGATTTTTTGCAGAGGGGATTTGTAAGCGGTTTTTTGCATTTGACTCGTATGAACGGCTACAAACTTAATAAACAAATTTAATTAATGGGAAATGAAAAACTGGATTTGTGTATTAAAAAATGCATTTTTAAGTTTACAATTAAATATATATTTTTTAATTACAAACTATAAAATGCATTTCAAAAATTTATTTTTCTAATGCACAACGGCAGTTTTTCATTTCCCGTTAATAAAATTTGTTTACAAAGTTTTAAGAGGTTCATACGAATCGAATACCAAAAACCGCATTTAAATCCGTCCTACAGCACAAAAAATTCAACGTGCATTACTTCGTTTCCTCGACCAATATCTGTACAAAAAGTAGTTTGTTGTTTTTGCGAAGTTTGTTGTATGTGCGAAGGAAGCCTACGCTTTAAATAGACTATGACCTATGATACAGTAAGGAGTCAAAACGGCAACGCTGAGAGGTACCTCACCAGGTAAAAATTAAATATTCTAATAAAATTCAATTGTCGGCAAAAAGTATTTATACAAAGGGACTGGGCGTCTATAGTGATAACTACAATTGTCTTTGCAATAACTAAAACCAACAAAACAAGATGCGTTAAGTGCCAGAGGAGCTGACGGCATGGCGGCACAAAACAAACTTAAGGTGACACGGCGCTACAAAAAAGCTGAAATGTTGTCGATAGTGATGAAAAAGAATATTCTAACAATGGTATCCCACTAGAACTTAAAGAAGCTGCAGAAAAAGCAGAAGCAAGTTTACTTTCCGAGAAAAGCATCAAAAAGCGTTTAAGGTTTATTTCTCATTTTACCTGCTACTGTTAGTCGTAAGACTCCATAAACTTTAGGTACTCGCATGTAGGTCCGGACTTAAAATGTCCTTAATTTATTATAGTACCTACTTTTTGGTATATTATACAGGTTAATGGCAGATTGCAGGTGTTTAATATAAAACAGAGTCTTTTTTATCTTAGTTCATCAGTCGTTTGGTGTTTGTCAAGCTGTGCGTTAAAGGTATTTTCGTGTGTTATTGAGCATCCAAAATGTGTCACATCTGTTCTAAACTTCAGATAATATTGCTTTCGGAAGTTACGGTGGAACGAAGAAAAAATATTTATCACTTGATGCCAAAAACATCATAAAAACTGTCCCTTTTAGAAAAAGGGTATGACCAAAGTGCAAGTTTTAGTGAAACGCGTATTTTGACCAAAGTTGCATTAATGACAGTAAAAGATATAGTGACCAAACCCATCTAGCCAAGAAAAAAACGGTGTGACAGCGGCAAATAGAATTAATAAAAAAATATCCCAGTGGAAAGTTGGAAAAATTCTGTGTGACACGTAATCCAAGTCGAAGATTCCTATAACATAATTAAGAGTAACTTAAGGCCCTTAATAATTACTTTAGGTATAGATGAAGACGATAGTGATTACTATAAGATTGTAGATTAGTATTTTTGTATAAATATTAATATCTATTTATTAACATGATTAAAATATTTTATGTTTGTTGTTTTGTTAAAAAAACCTGTATCCTTTGTACAGGCAACTTATTTATGGCTAGGTTTACGATTGAGGGTTGTCATTTAAATTTTATTGTGGTCGAGGAATCAACGAATTATTATGGAATGTACTGTATACGAAAACTGGTGTTTAGAAAAAATTGCTATGAACATCGCGTCAGAGACAGTCTTGATGGCATATTTTAGTGACATGGCAAAGAAAAAAAAGTCCTCTACTCTCTGGGTTACCTACAGCATAATACAAGCCATGCGGGATTTTAATAAAATGATTGATTAATTAAAATATATCAAGCTCCTTGCATTTTTAAAACGCCAGAATATAAGCTTTAGGCCAAAGAACTCTGCCATCTTTACCAGGCAAAATATAAAGGATTTTCTAACCAAAGCAAAAAAAAAATGCGACAAAGAACTGCTGTTACAGAACTGGCCAAGGTACAGATACTTGCTTGCTTAGCTGTAACAGGAGCAATTTAAACAACCCCAACAGCAGCCATGGAGTGTCTCTTAGACCTTCCACCACTTAACCTCATAGTGATGGGAGTGGCAAGAATGAGCTACTTCCGACTCCAACAAAAACCAATTGGTGTCTACGCTAGTTTGGGACACAACAACATAAAAAGTCAGATTGGCGGCAACATCCTGGACGAGAGAACAGACCAGATGATTCTCCAATACTCATTTAACAAAAACTTCGAGGTAAAATTCCAGATCGAAGTGAGTGGCAGCAACCCGATCTTCCCGGCATGGTTGAAGACATCATCTGGTATACGGATGGTTCCAAAACCGAGCAGGGAACTGGAGCGGACGTGTACAGTGAAATGAGGAGTTCACAATTCTCCATTCCACTAGGAACACACAGTTCTGTATTTCAAACGGAAAAATATGCTTTACTGTACTTTGCAAAAGAAAATAACGGGAGGGCTTATAAAAATAAGCGGATCTGCATAATAAAAGACAGCCAAGCGTCACTGGGGGCACTAGTAAACCCCAAGGTAACGTCCAAGCTGACATGGGAATACCAAAAAGAACTGAAAGTCTTAGGAGAATGCAACAGAGTAACTCTCTTGTGGATACCAGGACATTCGGGAATAGAAGGCAACGAAAAAGCGGATGAGCTAGCGAGACAAGGATCATCCACACCATATTTTGGACCAGAACTGCTCTTGGAGTGACCAAAACCACAGCACGAGGGCAAACCAGGGAATGGATCCGAAACAAACACGAGGAATACTGGGGAAACCTCAGTAGAATTAGACATGGAAAAAGCTTCATAAGGGGCCCATCCAAAAAAACGAAGGAAGATCTACTCAGACAAAGTAGGGTTGCTAACAGGGCAAAATAGAAACAGTCTACCATATCCTGTGTGAATGTGAAGCATTAAACCACAAAAGACAGGCATTATTTGGGCAATCGATAATGAGCCCACAGGAATATATCAACCAACCAGTCTCGGGGTTATACAGATTTATGGAGGAAACGAGACTAATGGAAGGATTTAAAGGATAAGAGGAGATTAGGCACAAAAAACCAAAGAGGCTGCGCTGCCTCCGGTAGTGAATCAAGACGGCTTCCAGGGAAGAAGAAGAAGAACCAAAGCACCCCAAGAGTTTTTTTCTATCAAGGTAAGACTTTTTTTAAAACTTTTACTTGTTTTTAATTATTTTTTCTCATTATGTTAGGTTGCGCTTATACAAGGTATATCTGGAGCATGCCGCACTGACGAATTATTAAAAATAAAAACTACGTACAGTAATATTTTAGAAACAATTTTAATTTTTTGTTTAATATCGATGGGGAAAAGCTCTGTCTAATGTCTAAATTTTCTTATAAAATTGCTTGCTTTTGGGGGCGAAAACGTAGACAGTTCATACTTTCAGAAGAACGCCAGCTACGTTGCTGGTTAATAGCGGACCAGATATTTTACAGCTAAAGTGCTTTGGGGATGACGATGACGGTCCAGTACAGTTTCTGAAAGTAATGTGGATGCATCGGTAGCTAAACTAAAATCGCAAATATGATATCTTTAACATCTTAAACATCGTCCTCCTAAAGCAAATCAAGCTGTTTACCTCCTGTTAACATTGTACGGAACCTGATAGTGGATAAGAAATAACATTCTCTAGCAGTGAAATTTCATTCTTTAATATTTTGATTAACGCCTAAAATAAGTTAAATTTTAACATTATTTTGACAAATAATATGTGATACATTGTTTAATTTTTGTTGTTAATTGTCTTGTTGACTTTATATAAGAATTGTTTAGTGTAGGTATTATAGTTTACTTTATTAAATGAGTAAGAAAAATAAGAGAAGAACACGATTGGGAGCTCAATCGTAAATGCAAAAATGACGCTAGATCTAAATTTTTTAAGGTGTCAATGGTCCATGTAGTAGGAGCTAGCAACGTTTTGGAGAGAGAATTTTAGGTCAACTAATTTTTTGATATGTTGTCCTCCTTTCTCTTTCGGGTAGACCCTAGGCTATCTGGCTGGCGGTAGCGGTTGCGTTTATTAGTGCGCATCCTGCCTGTACAGGGTCTTTGATTATATTTACGTGGCTTCTGAGGTCTTTATTTTTGAAGACAGAAAAAATGTTTTATATAAAAATTGTAGGATTTTTTCCATGTTATGTTTTGAAATTATCGGCAAAAAAATATGGAAAAATATAGGCAACTTTAACTTTTTTAAATGAAACACCCTACAAAATGGGCTACAACGAAAGATCTTTTTTTCTGATTTCAAATTGGTGATATTTGGATAAACCGTTTTTGAGATATTAAAGGTTAAATTATTAATAAATTACAAAAAAGTTTCATATTAGTATCAAGAAAGCCATGAAAACAATAAAATTGTAATGTTGCTGAATTTGGTGAGGGTTTTCTCTGGACCAATAATGTTTATTTTTGTGATTAAACATTCCTGCTAAAGTGAAGGAAGACTTGTCGGTGAATAGAATTTTATTTAAAAACTTTGGATCCTGCTACATAAGCCTAGCTATTTCCAATGCATACTTTGTTCAGAAAGATTCTGAACGGACATAAATTTATAGGGATAAAATTTGTAAAATTTTAAGGTTAAATAAATTTTATAATCTGTTTTATTAAGTTCAGATGCCGCATCTAATATTGAAATTTCAGGATTTTCTAAAATTATTAAAGGTAGTTAGTGCTAGTCCAATAGAAAAAGTATCATAATTATCCTAAAAAAACGAGGATATTCAAAACTTTGTTTTCATATTGTGCTGCAGTCCTTTTCATTTTAAAGCTTTTTCGTTCTACACTTTCATACTATGTATTTAATAGTATCTATAGATGGTACCCGTTGTCAAGGATACAATAAGTAATATTCCCTTTGCACTGTGGTCACATTATTATTGTTACCATAAAAAAGACGCATAATAGCGATTTTTTGTTTTTCTGAATAGCTCATCGACAAAAAAGGAATACAAACTACTTTTAATAGTTAAAATGATAAATTTCGACTTTTTACAATATTAATACGTCAAATTTACTAAAACAATTTTATTGTTTTTATAGCTTTCTTGATACTAATATGATTTTTTTTTCAATTAATTTATATTTTAAACTTAAATATCTCAAAAATGGCTCATCCAAATATCATCAATGTATATATATTTAAAATTAGAAAAAAAGGTCTTTTGTTGTAGCGCATAATACACAGGGTGTTCCATTTGAAAAAAGTTGAAGTTGCTATATTTCTCCATTTTTTTATTGCGATATTTTCTTACTGATAATTTAAAAAGATAATGTGGAAAAAAAACCTCCAATTTTTATATAAAACATTTTTTTCTGTCTTTAAAAATAAAGGCTCCAGAAGCCACGTAAATATAATCAAAGACCCTGTACAGGTAATAATCCAAGATTTTGAAAACATTTTAAGAAGCGCAATTTTTAATTTTTTGTTTTAAGATAAGTTTACCAAACACAATTTTTTTATTGCCAGACAATTTTATTATTGCTAATTATATGCCATAGGCGATTTTTTTTTAATAAAAATTTGAAACTATTTTAGTATGCCTGTAATCTTAATATTATGTTATTTAAGTAAACAAAAACCTAACATTAATTTGCCAAAGGTTAATTCGATTGCTAAACCTTGAATAATAACTTCAAACTTAAAGTAGAGAGGCACGTTCTTAGGTTGTTTTTTTTTTAAATTTATACCGATTGGTGCAGTATGAAATTTGTGAACAATACAGTTCCGGAGATATTTAATTGCAAAAATAGCGTTTTTATAGTTTCAGTGATATTTATAATACAGTATTTGATTTAATAATAAATAAATATGGACAAATTGATCTCATTGAACTTGTGGAGGAAATACACTAAAAACAATCTTGCAACAACACGTGTATTTAACCCAAGAATAAGAGAGCTGTAAGATTACCTATAAAATTTATTTATTTTTTGTAAATAAATATAAAATATAAACCTGGTCAGCCCAGAACTCGAGACCTTCGTGTTGCTGGGCAAATGTGATACCCATTTAGCCATCGAGGCATCGTGCTTAAGTAAGCAAAGAAATCGTATTAATTTGCAGGTTATTTATAAATTAACTAACCCTTTAACTATAATAAGTTTGTCGTTCTTAAAATAGTTTAAAATTTTTATAAAAAAACAAACAAAAAAATTCGCTTAAGGCATATAATTAGCAATGATAAAAGTATCTGGCAATAAAAAAATTATGTTGGGAAATTATGTGGTAAACCTATCTAAAGACAAGAAATAAAAAATTAGGCTTCTTAAAATGTTTTCAAAATCTTGAATTATAACTGGGGCCCGGATTTCGGAACGAGCTTGTTCCCTCTACGTTTTTTATTTCTCGTAAATTCATTGGCGTGCGGATTAAAGAGATATTATTTATAAATAAATGTAAAAAAAATGTAAAAAAAACATAACAGGAGTGTTTTACAATTTATTTGCATTAAAAACTAACGTCTTTTTAAAGTTACTTTCGATAAAATTGGTTCTTTTATAATTTAAAATATCTGTAAGTCTAAAGAAGCTCCTTTCGACATTACAGCTTGTAACTGGAGTAAAACGAAAATGATTTTACAAGTCAGTTCTTTTATTTTGTAGTGCCTCAAAAATAAGTTTTATTTTTAAAAATCCTGAATTTCTTTCCAAGATTTTTTGTACATATAATTTTAATTTGTCACCAATTTCATTAGGAGCAGATTTAAGCTTGTCTATAGTAATTTGAAATACATGAAATAAAGGCACCAGGGGGGCATTTTGTTTTTATAACTGTTCAATCACATCCGGAAGATATCCAAAATTTTCAAAAATAATTTTTAAATCGGATTTAACATTTGGTGCATTTATAACTTCTTTACTTTTTTTCACACTTATTGCATCATCTCGTAAACTGTCAATAAATTTTTTTACCACATTATAATTTATATGGTAATATGAAACCGCTGATAGCCATATTCCCCACCTCGTAATAGCAGGTTGCGGCGGTACTGCGACCTTAGAACACATATCTTTAAATTTCGTAATACGCGCAACTGACTTAAGAAAAACTTTTTTACTTCGCTAACTAAAGTATCAATAAGTGGATAAAAGTTACGTACCATTTCGCATATTCTATGTAGGGCATGAGCTAAACATGTCAAATTAAGCAATTTGGGAAAATATTTTTAACTGTCGTTCTGCATTCAGAATATATGCAGCACTATCCGAAAGAAACAAAACGCCACTTTTCTAAATACAATTGACTGACAGTAGTGAAGTAATACTTTCTGCTGCAGATTTCGTTATTGTCTCACTATTGGTTTTAGAAAGAAATTTACTGTTATTTAAATATGAGTTTACAGGTTCGTGATAACTTAAAGGTGAACTATAATATTAGCAACATATCTTCCCTTGATATCAGTGGTTTCATCGACACTAAACCATAACTTTTTTCCTTCCAGATTGTGTCGTATTTTGTCCATAGTTTTTAAATAGACCTTATCAGGATAGTTTTATGCAAAGTTGATTCGTGGTAGTGTTTTTTCCAAAAATGTCCTCGTGGACCGATAATTTATTTTTTGAAGAAGAATATCAGCTGCAATAAAAGCTTTACACAAATCCATGCAGAAGTCTGCGTTTAATACATAATATTCTCGTTCTGTAGATTTGGATGGCCCCGGATGCATATTTTCTAAGTCTCGTGGACCTTTAACATGGCGCTCAATTTGATATGGTTTTGTACAAATAAATTCAGAATTACAATTTATGCACCAAACTCCAACTGCATCAATTTCTTAAGCCAGTCAATAAGCCTGATTTGAAAACCAAGCGAAGGTCAATGCGGATGTCTCTCTCACAAAACCTTACACTTATCTTGGATTGGGGCGTCAAAAATCTTGATCAGTTTAATGCCTTCAAAACACAGGTAGGTTCGCTGTCGCTAAAAAAGTCTACCAATGCTCATCCGTTACATATATATAACAAATAGTCATTTATTCTTGTCGGCGTTATTTTTAAGAATAACCTCAACTGGCACAAACACATTACATCCATAGCCTTAGCAGCTTCAAAAAAGCTTGGATTTTTCTTTCGAGCCAGAAAGTATTTGACTTGTTCCAATCTGTATACTCTGACTGTATCCCAAATTAGACCTTTTTTAAAATGTTGTTCTTATGTCTGTGAAATGGCTCCTACAACTCATTCAGAGAAGAGCTGTTCGTCTTATAAATAATCCCACGCTCACAGAAAAGCTTCGTCCTCTCACCACACTTAAGACACTCACGTGCTTGGGCTACAGCCTTCGTGGACTGTCAAAGATAAAAAAACACCTCTTTCACTTTCAAATTAAAGAGTTGAATATGGAAGGAGCCACTCCAACTTCATTTTTTTTACTTGCACTCATTATTTATTTGCCTGTAAGCGACTTACACCTGTTTAAATATAACAAATTATTTTGGCACAAATATAATATGATTTACCCTATGTAACGGAACTGGTTTTTACGAGTTTACAACAAATAGGCCCGGAGAGTTTTCGTACTGAACTTGCAGAGTTGCATTTCCACCAACAAAACTCTGTTTGTGGGGTTAATTGTATAAATATGAACCCTTATAAAGGTGCAATTAAATATTTGTAAATTTATATAGAGAAAAAGTCTATTTTAATTTTAATTTATTTCATATAATTTATATAAAAGCATTATAAAATATCATAGTTTAATTCTTTTGTTGTTGCAAAAACTCTTCTAAATTTTTTGCTATTGCCACGTCTTTTGTATTATTCTACAAGAAATCACACCGAATAAAAATAGCAAAATAAAAACCATAAATACCAAAGGAAGTTGAATTATTTATTTCATTTTTATTTGGTATATTCTCTATCATTTTAAGCTCGAAATTGTAATGGTTTTTTATCGATGTCCGGTCCCTAATTATAACCTGTACACTCTGTACAGGTAGGATGCGCACCAATAAACGCAACCGCTTCCGCCAACCAGATGGACCAGGGTCTACCCTAAAGAGGAAGGAGGATAACATATCAAAAAATCAGCCGACCAATGGGCAGAAGTACCCATGTGGGTACCAAAATAGAACCAAATGAACTTCTTGCCACCCAAAGATAATGCTGATCCGATAATTATTTTTAGTTACATTGTAAACAACAAATGTCGAATTGAAGCCTTTCAGATAACTAAAAAGCGCTGAAAAGTCACCAAAACTTTCAAAAAGAAACAAACTAAAACCAGTACAGGGTACTTAAAGATTTAACAAAAATCAGATTTATTATGGTTAACAATTTTTACACTTGCACACACATTTATAACCTATAGGTACAAGGCCCCTCTAGAATTTCTTCTGTTCTGGTAGAAGTTATCTCGTTTGGCTTCAAGAGCTTATAACTTTTTTTTATTGAGCATAACGGGCCTTGGATTAAAGAATATTTTTTGTTCAGCATGATTTAATTCATCTAATCCTAGTTTTTGACAACATTTCACCGTAGACAAGATTTTAATGTAAATGGTGCGGGATCCTTTCTTTTTTTTTAACAAATAACTTTTTTTTTTGAAAATTAATTTAAAGTGTTTAGTATCAATACTACCATAGTAAAATAATAAACAGGATGTTTCATTTGCAAAAAGCAACTTTGCATTATACCTTTAAAATGGTAACCGATAAAAAAAAAATTACATAAACTTGCTTTTTCATTTTTTCTATCTTTACTAACAACCGAGATACAAAGGTATGCTGAAATCGTCAAAGTTTCAAAAACACCATTGCAGTTATTTCGAAAATCAAGCTTTAGAATGTGTCATCAAGTTTGCTCTACCTCTTGAAGTTATTCCAATACTGTGGAAATCCATCGAAAATGCGCCTCTCTGTACAAATTTAAAACTTTAAAAGATATAACTAAAACAAATCTCTGCTCATAATTAAATAAAATAAAAAGTGGGCCTAAGTATAACAAACCTCTCTAGGTTTTAATCGGATCCTCCGGATTTATGGCGAACAAAGAGAAAGTTATGCTCGTATACTAAGCTGCTTTAAAAGTAAAAGTGCGTTCGGAAATTACAGATTTATGATATAGTGGTTGAGTTATCGTACCGCAATTTAGTAGACATCGTTTCACATACGATACGTAAAAAAAAATATTTTTATAGTCCAGGAGGAATCGGCGCATGCAGTACCGAAAACTATTCCACCTCATTTTTTTTATACGATTCTTTTTTTATTGCCCTACTAATGATCCAAACGTATGTTGCCATGGGGCAACCTCGTACCATATGGTTTAAACCGAGATTGTTTAAACAATTAAAAGGAATTGTTATTTTTCAACCGGACAATTTTTTTTATAATTCTTTATTGAAATACAAATAAAAAAGGTCCTATAAGTTTTCACGATAAGTAAAAGTGAATGTTTATTACGCGCGCTCACAGCGTCCAACATTTTTTGTATACTTTAATAAAGAGCTCCAAAGTTTTAGTATGTACCTAGTTCTCTCGAATAACATTTATTATATTCGGGAGTAATATCATAAGAGCACAAATATTTTTTATGCTTGTTTTAGAATACTTACTTTCTGAAAATTTAACGATAGCTGCTTTAAAAAAATCACGAGAGCGCAGCTCGAGTGATTTTGTCGAACAGATCGAGTTAAATTGCCTGAAAGTAAGTATGAGAAAACAAGCAAAAAAATATTAGCTAAGCTCAAATGGTATTTGGTAAGACAGTTCCATGAATAAAAGATATAAATCAACTGAACTCAAAATTCTATTTAAGAATACAACAGAAAAACAAAACACTAAATATTAAAAACAAAATTATTTCTAAAATGAACAATTATTGATAATACAATTACTGTAAATAATTTGCCCTTTTGCGGTTGACTCTATTACTAATGTAGTTTCAACTTTTCGTACAGATGTTTGATTTATACATGAGTGGAATTATCGGGGGTAATAACGAGTACTTAAAATGTACCGATAATTTTCATGAAAGCTTGTTATTTATAATTCCACGAGTTCGAAGAACGAGTTGAATTTGTCTAACAAGCTTGAATAAAAATTATTAAGTTAATTTTTATGCACCAGCGGTATTTAGGAAGAATATTTCTAGAATGGAGAAATGTGGGAGTATTATACTATTAAAATGTTGTTTTTTGTCATATAATTTTTAATTTCATGCAACATGATCAAAACTATAACTGAAAACGTTTTTTAAATTACTTTATTTATATTTTCACCGTGTACATGACCAAATCGACGTATTTTGACTGATTTTGACGTTTCTAATTGACAATACAAACAAACAGGTTCAATTGTTCTGTGTTTGTAAGTAAAGTGGAAATACCACGTTGTCTAGGCAACGTGAAATTTCCGCAATTTTTTTACCTTAGGAAATTTTACGAGTTAAATTTTTTTCCTTATGGGAAAAATTTTTTTATAAATGAAAGTAAAAATATACTCTAATGACATACATAGACTTTTTTTAATTTTAGAGTTAAGTTAAATAACCTATAATCTTAACTAATATGTTATATGTCTTAACAACTTTTTGTTTTTTAAAGGATTTAGAAGTACGGATCTATATATAGATATTTAAAAGTAAAATTTATGGAGTTGTTTTAACATCTCACCTGGTTATTCTATATTTGCTTGAATCCGACTACGCTCCCTTGTGAAATTTCAAAATCGTGGGAAGGATAATATTTAAACTTGATAGGTAAATCGATGGAGCGGATAAAATTAAAATTAGATAATAATCCGGAAGGCCATCGCAATATTACATATATATATTTCTAAGAACAATAGACAATTTAACGCCGCAAATATTTTTTTTATAACTCCAAAACTATTAATTTAAAAAAAGTATATGATTAAAATTAAAGGTCTAATAAAACCATGTCATTTTTTTATATGAAACTTTTTGTAGCTCCTTTAGTTTTTTTACATTTGGTATTAATTATTAGATGAATCAGAGCTGGTATACTTACTTGTACCAAAAAATATTGTTATAAGCGAAGGTTTTAATGGCCAAAATCACTTTTTTGCTTATTTCTTCTTTATTACTTATTTTATTAAAAATGTGTATACCCTTTTTTATAGAGCTTACTAAAAGACATATTTTATGTTTATTACATTTTTCTGTAACGTTTTTAGTTTTTAAGATATTTGCATTCATAATTTAAATTTAAATCGTTAATATCTCAAAAACTAAAAGGGCTACAAAAAATTTTATATATAATAATAAACTGACGTAGTTTTATTAGGCCATCAATTTTAATTTTAACCGTCCGGCACCGCTGCGGCGCCGGAATAAAGGCTTTAATGGAACCGCAGCAAAAACGCAAGTATGTGTGCAGGCAAATTCGCGGCGCCGCAGGCGGCGCCGCTGCGAGGCCGGACGGTAACAAGCCGCAAGTGTGCAGCGGCGCTAAAAAGCTTTAAGTCAAGTCACTAGGTAAGAAAAAGGCTTTATCTTTTAGTTAAAAAAAAGGTATAACGTATGTTTTAAAGGTTTTGGCACAATATTCACCTTAAGTTAAATAAGCAGTAATGATAAAATATTTATTAAGTTGGCTTTGGGAACATAAAATCTTCAATGGCTTGTCCTAATTTTGACAATTTAATTTAAAAACTTTTTTGCTATAAAATGGAACTTCGGAAGAGTTATTTACATACCAAGAGAAGAAAGTGCCTCTGTTTCTCCCGCGGATAATTTAATGCACGACGCGAAGCGGAGGGCATTAAAAACCAAGGGAGGAAAAGCACTTTATAGAAATGTACGTAAATAATTTTTTCTACTACTTTTCATTTAAATTTTAAGAAATTATTTTTAAATTTTGTGTTTTATTATTAAATTGTTGTTTTGATTGTTTAGATAAACCCCTGTATTAAAAACTTGTCAAAGTATAAAGGCCCTCAGTCAGTGAAAAATTCTGGCAGCGCTTGAAAACTTAATCGTTGATTCGTCCGTCTTTATTTAAAAATGAAGTGTATGGTGCAGAACGTCTTTAATCGTCATTCTCGTAACAAATAAACACGGTTTATTTTTGTTTTTTGGTGTACGACTGCAGCTTTCTGCGATTAAGACGGTTTAAAATAAAATAAAGTGCTTTCGGCGATTAAGACGGTTTAAAATTAAATTAAGTATAGGGAAATAAAAGTTTAAGTTGTCCGACTGAGCACTATTAATCGGCGATTAAGAAGATTAAAGAGAACGATAGGCAATTTGGAGATTAAAGGAAATGATTTTTTTTTCCCTCTGCAAAAGTTTTGAGTTCGCTGTTAAATGTTCCATTCGCAAGGCCTCGAAAGGTTACTACGATCTTACTTAGTGTCTCTTGTGTGTCTCAGTGTAGAATTGTGTCAGTTGTGTGTATTAAAAAGCATTCTAACTGGTCAAGCTCTTCAACCATCAACAACTGGATCTATTATTGTAAATATGTTCTCCCCTTTTGTGGCGCATTCATGTTTCAATAAGTTCTCGTTGAGTTACTCGCCTTTAAGTTTCTAAAGAATGGAACCACTTCGGTTCTGGTCCCGAGATATAGCGATTTAAGTGTGCTCGGTCCTATTGACGCTTATAAACTTGCAGATCGCCTAAAACTGAAAAAAGAAAAAACCCAAAAAATTCAAAAAACTTTAAAAAAACCCTTTACGTTTCGGTGGCAAGTCGGCTGCCGTTGTTAAGATAAACTTAAATGAAAAAAATATAAATTTAAACCTAATTGTAAGGAAATTTTGGTTTACATATTAAAAAAAATCCAAGAGCTTTTTTAGTATTTCTAACGTTTTCTTATAAATGACATATTAGTTTGCTTGACTGGTATATTTATAATTTTTAAAAAGACAAAAAGATGTGTTAATTAATTTTAAGTTGTATTATTTAAACTAACAGATATTGATGCTACACATTTATCCTTATTTAATAATAAAAAAGCACCTTCTTTTATTTTACATTTTTTTGAACAAGTTTCCTTTCCAACACGTATTTGATAACAACCACATAATAAACAAAAATGCTTTTAGTATTTCAGTAAAGAAAACTTAAAAAAAATGTTAAATAAAAGAAAGTGCTTTTATATTATGAAAATGGGATAAATGTGTAGCATTAATATATGTTAATTTAAATAATACATGGTTACCTATACTTGATGATAAAGTAATTTCAGGTAAATAATTAATTAACACCCTTTTTATGTCTTTTTAAAAATTATAAATATACCAGTCAAGCAAAGTAATATGGGATTTATGACAAAACGTCATAAATATTAAAAAACCTTTTAGAATTTTCAAAATTTTTAAACTAAAATTTAGGTTTAATTTCTTTTTTTTAGTTTACCTTGACAACGATGGCCGAGTTGCCACCATAGGTTTTTTAAGTTATTTGAATTTTTTGGGTTTATGTTTTCTTTTTTCTGTTTCAGGCGATTTGCAAGTTCATAGGCGTCAGTAGGACTGAGCACACTTAGTTCGCTATAACCTGGGACCAGGATCGAAGTGGTCCCATTTTAAGAAACTTTCAGTAACCCAACGAGAACTTATTAAAACTGGACCAATTATTAATTTTGTAATTTACACACTAGTGTAGTACCTTACAACAAGGGTAAAGGTGTAATACTTTAGAGCCTGCTGGAAGATGGAGAAAATAGTTTTGGTCGTTAGTAAATAACCTATAGCACACCGGTGGCGTACCTTTAATCGTAGAAACTTTTTTTAAATTAATAGTAAATAATCAAGTCACTTTTTAGTCACAAATGAATAACCTAATTGTGATGATATAGTTTATAAGATACAAATTATAACACTAAACCCAAAACAATAACGAAAAGTAAAATAATCAAAACTCCTTTAGCATTGTAGCTAACAAAATAACATTTATTATTTTTCATACGTATTTTTTGCCAGTACTACAAAATGGACAAATGGAAATTTCACTTAGAGGCAACAGGCTTTAGCTAGCAAGTTTAAACTATTAAAACCTATTACGACCTTAATACATACTAATTCGGTCATAAACAAGGAAGTTTAAAGGTGTATGGAAGCCCAATACTGTAGAACAAAATTGTCCAGGCGTGCAGGGCAGCGGGAATCGGGGATTGGACCCGCGGAGTTTGCGCAATAAATAGTAGGTCAGAGCCGGACTTCCATAATTCTTTGTTACTATCTATAAAGTTGACATCATCAAACGTCAAATTCAAGTATTCACTGTTTTTTTTAATTTTTTGCACAAAATTGTTGGTTATTAAACGATACTACCATAGAATATTTAAAATTATTATGTAATATTAAATTTTATATCATCTGATATAATATGGAAATGACGCCACTTTACAGCCTTCTATTTAAATGGTCGATATTTTTGTAAGTTTTGTATTTTTACCAAAATCTTAGTAAATAAATAAAAACAGGATTTTCAAAAAATAAATTTTAAACATTGTTTGATAGTTTCATGTACTTATCACCAATTTTGTGAAAAAAGAAGGGCAAGATAGTGTAAATGAGTTTAATCTTATCCTAAGATTGTGGTTGTACATTAAAAAGTGAAAATTTTTATAACTGCTTTTTAGGCATATACTTTTCACTAATAACAAACATTCATAAGACAGAATAACAGTGGTTAATAATGTTTAGTAACCTTTGGTACCTAGGTATCCATTTTAACAGTAACCGTTAAATATTATGTGTCTACAGTATGTCGAGCTTAAAAAGTTGATAATGTAAGTTTAAGAAACCAAAAATCTAATTTCTTTTTAAACAAATACAGAAAAAGCAAAAGGAACTTTAACATAAAATTGTACTTCCTTTTATTCAATTAGACGGACCTGTTTAAATTAAAATTTGCCTGGTCTGCCCAGTAATTAATAATTTTGATCCTTTAAAAGAATGTACTAAATTATTAAATGAAATAAAAGTACCTAAATGTAAACCTTATTTATTTTTAATAATCCACAGAAATACATTGTGGAAATCGTCTAAAACAGTGGTTCCCAAACTTTTTTCTATTGTGCCCCCTTTTTGAAATTAAGAAGTGGTCGCGCCCCCACTTCCTTCGACTATACAGAAACATTCCGTTTACTAAAAAAAGAGGCATTAATTTATAAACATGACATTTGAACACATATCTAATCTAATGCGAAGTATGGTGCTGCATTTCCTTAACAAGGAAATTCTTGGTTTTATCTTTAAAAGTACGCAACGTAGGTCACTAGCAACATCAAGCCGGCTCCGTTATTTTTGTTTTAATTTTCATTAAAAAACAAAATTCTTTTTCACATAAGTAGGTTGTCGAAAATGGTATGTAAAATTTTAAAGCCATTTTCGCGATTAAAAGATAGATGGGAAGATATTTTATCCAAAACGTAGTAATCACCAAATTTTCAAAGTCATTTTATTCCACTGAGTCGTGTTTTCAGTCGATTGCTTGTTCTTGCATTTCTTCTGAAAGGATTTTATATCAAAATTAAAAGGATTTTAAACATATTTATGTTCATCATTGTCATGTAAATTAGAAAAATATCGTTGGAATTCATCAAAGGGACTTTCTAGATGAAATATAATATCTTTTGTAATCTCTTCGTTTTTAGCAGTGTCGTCACTATTCTCCATTAATAAACCCAATTTCGGAAACAGGAAAAAATTGGTGTTTGAACTTGCAGACGACGTTTCCATATATAAATCTTTTTTTTAAATTGAAACTGATTTTTTGTTTTTTTAAAGATGAAAATTTTTAATAATTTTTCTGAGCTCTCGCGCCCCCCTTGATGTTGCTTAGTGCCCCCTAGGGGGGCGCGCCTCCCAGTTTGGGAACCACTGATCTAAAAGATAGTTTAGATTGCCTTACTTTTCTCACTGCTATTTCCTATGAAATTTTCATTTTCTATAATTCATAATTGATATATTATTATTTATTCGGTTACCTAACGTTACGTCTCATAAAAAGCACCTAATTTAAATATAAGAAATACTTACCTAAAGTAAAAAATGCCGGGTATGTTACCCTTAGATTTGCAAGACAAAACCATACACCCTCTAGTCATTTTGTTACGATATTATAAGTAACAAACAATAAACACAAAATTATAGTCACAATTTAATAAACACTAATCACTAAAATAAGAAGGTTTTTATCAATCCAAAAAATTTCTGCAACCACAAAATATAATCACACAAAGCAAAACAATCGAAACTAATACGGCTCTCATAAAAGTATAATGTGTTGCCTAACTACACACTGATTTATCAGTGTGTAAGTAGGCAACACATTAAATTATTTCGTGGAATTTAGTTATTGCGCAAAATCGGCGGGGCCAACTCTGACAGTTATTTTCATACTGGGCTGGACATTTTTTAATCGAATGGGCCATAGCATTGGGCTTCCATACACCTTTAAACTTCCTTGGTCATAAACTGTTTAATTTTTAAAACGTTTCGATTCCAAATAATATACAGGGTTGCCAACTAGGAATGCGAGGTACTGTAACTGGGAACCTATCCATCGTAAAGGCTTGCGGCAAACAAAGTTATGACTAAAACAGCCAAGAGAAAAACCTGGAAAATATTTTTAAGTTTCTAAAATGGCCGCTAGGGGGCGTGACTGCAATCTTTAATCTAGAAAAGTGATGTTTTTGTCAATTTCGCTTTATTAACCTAACAGAAAAATACCTAATTTTTAAAGTCGAGGATAATCTGAATCTTTTATGTTTTACAATTTTTGCTGTTTCCCAAAAAAAAGTGGTGGGAGTATTTTAAGGTTTCCGTAAAAAACACCCTGAATTTTCAAAACGGCTAAGCCGATTTTAATAAACTTGAGCTAGTTAAAAAGAGCTATTTTTGGGCTATAAATGTTATAATTTTTGAAGTTTGCTAGTTTTACATGTCGCCGCTAGAGAGCTTTTTTTGAGATTCCTACAGAAATGGTTAATTTTATTAAAAAACTTTAATTCATTGGAATGATTTTGTTAATGAAAAATTAGCTAAACAAGCTCTCAAAACCGCATCTTAATAGCTTGTTCCTAACCTAAAATTTAGGCCAAAGAAAATTTTATTCGAAAATCCCTTAAATTCTTATTTTTTAGATTTGTAAGCTGTAGTGCTTTCAATACGAAACTGTAAAATGTAACTCAAGCTCAAGTGCAGTTAATAAATACAAAATATATTTAATGAGAAATCAGCATTTAGAAAAATTATTTTTGCAAGGTAGAAGGTAAATCCCAAATTGGAGGTGATCTAAAGGTTATACTCACCCAGCACTGAAGCGGTCCTATCTGGAAGAGTAAAAGGATAGGATTTTTTAGCGAATATCTATCTATCTATCTTAGCATGGTGAGTATCCTCGCTGGGGCGCTGAGCACTGAGGCCTAAGTCCATTATGCTCTACACCAACCCTTAATCATACCCAGGTCCCGTAACCCTGTACTTGCCCTTATTTATGCTTTCAAAGCCATTTCCTCACTATGATCAAGTCTGTTGTGGTAGGAGTCTTTGTCATTTGCTACAAGCCCCTACATTTCCTCTGTGATCCAAGCCTAGTGTGGGCATCTTAAGTATTATGCTCATCTCCTTTCTCTCCTAACCATTTCCATGTCTTGTCTCCTGTGTTGGGCAATCTCTAATCTATGTATGGATATTCCTTTTCTACAACACACTTCTTACCTTGTTTCTTATTTCCTATCTTTGTTAGGTCTGTTTTTCAACACTTACCTTGGTTCTCCTTTGAGTTTGTCAGGGCATATCCGGGTCCTGTTAGGGCAGGTAATCTTGCGGTTTTCGCGAGTACCTAACGAGAACTTTTAAATGCATAAATTAGCCACAATAATATAAAAGATATCCGCCATAATTTTAATTTTAAATTGTATGCCCGTTAAACATTAAAGATATTTTTGTAAAACAATATTGCTACATTCAAATTAGAAATGCATCAAAAGTTATTTCTCCTTTGTCATTATTAGGATTATCCAAATCTTTTTAACATATTTAACAAAATAATAAGAAGGTAATTTAATAAAATTAAATCTACTGCTCAAAATTATAAAAAATTATTTTGTATATATACACCAAATTAATCAACAAAAACGAAATGAAAAGAAGGTACGAAATAAATTGGACGCTTTAAATTTTCTTTAAGGCTGTTGCATCGAATATAAAACTTAATTAAAATTGAAACGAAATATTCGATAAGAAATGGAATGGAGAAGACATTTTACTTAACAATCTTTATTTTCCTTTTTTATATTTTGCAGGTATTTTTCCTAAGTGCTGTCACCGGCCTCGAAAAAAATTGTTGCCCTCCCTATTTGTTTCGTACCTACTTTTAATTTCATTTTTATTGTTTAATTTAGTGTGTATAAAAAAAAATACGACGTGGTGAAAGACGAAAGATCCAATTTGCCATCGAACGGCATATTCATTGCACTGTGGGTGATATGGTATGGGGTGCCATTGCTCACGGCAGCAGGTCACGATTAGTATTCATTTAAGGTAGCATGACTGCTTAAAGCTATATCCACGAAGTTTTACAACCACATCTGTTTTTTTTTTGGAAACATTTCAAGATCCACTTTTTCAGCAGGACAATGCACGACCTCATGTCGCATCTGTTAGTTTAGACTTTTTAAAAGCGTTCGGTGTAAATCTGCTTCAGTAGCCTCCTTAATCTCCAGACCTTTCCCCCATCTAACATGTATGGTATATGATGGGAAGAAGATTGCAAAATTCACCGCACCCTCCACAAACATTGGAGGCTCTACGAAACCAAATTCAGATGGCCTTAGATACAGTACACCAAGAAAACATCAATCACTTAATCCAATCAATGCCGCGACGACTTAACGAATGTGTAGCGAACAGAGGAGCTTCGACACATTATTAACATTAAGGTGGGATATCTCGGCTATTTTGCGAAATTTTAAAATTAAATTTTAATTAATTTCTATTTATTAGTAGACCTAAAAATGTAAAAGTATGCTCAAAATTACAGCACTTCTACTTGGTGTTGCATTTTCTATGTCACTTAGTATGGTATTTCACAATTTTGAGGTTTTGCTTTTATTTTTTTTTTTTAATTTATTTTCTATGTTATTTTTAGTTTTTAATAAAAACTAAAGTATTTTTCTGGTAGTAAGTAGTAATTATTTTATTGTAAATTATTTTTTATGTAATTTTTGGTTTTTAATAAAAACTTAAATATTTTTTTAGTGGTAAGTAGTAATAGTTTTATTGTAAATATGTAAAGATCTTGTTGATGATTTTCCTATATCCACTAAAACCTTTAACACCACACCTGTAGCTAGTTTCCATAAAAAGGACCGAACCGATTTTGATAAGATATTTACTGTTAAAATAAATTTAAGCCAATAAAAAAGGTATGCTCACGATCCGATTATTATTTTCGCGTGCGTGGACAAACATATATACAAACATACATACATACAAACTTACTTACAAACATACATTCAAACATACATACAAACATACACCTAAATATATTTTTATTATTTGGAGGAAGCAGTGTCCTTGTATCCTTCCTCGTTTATTATCTGCAGCATCCACCTAATTCAACCATTTTACAGGGTGTCCTGATAGGGTCGTCCTCCGGCGATATCTCAAGAACCCTTCATCGCATAGGTTTCGGAAAAAAATATTTACTGTAAAACCCGCCTCGATAAAATGCTGAAAATTATTTTCATGTTTCTAATTACACCGCTAGAGGGCGTAAAACTAAGACCAAAATTAAAAACACGGATTATTTAAAAATATGCCATATTAACTTATGTCGGTGACAGTTTTCTTGCAAACTTTTTTCTCTTAAGCGTTTTTCTCTAACCTGTTAAATATAGGCAGGGGAAAGGAGCAAATCTTCATTTAAAAAAAATTAAATAACCTTTTTTTCGGCTTAACCGATTTTGATAACTAGGTCCCGTTTCAAAGAGCTTTTACCAGTGCTTAGGATAAAATATTGGTAAAATTAATTTATTTTGTTGTTTTATCCCTTAAGATTGATGATATGATTGATGATTTGTGTCAAAGTTATAAGGTTTGTCATTTTTTTGGAAAAATTTAAATACAAGGTTATTGTTATTATAAGCCTATTAAAAAGAGCATAAAAAAGTCAAGATACCTGCGAAAACCTTATTTCGATATCTTAATTAATTTTCGAGTTATTGCCAAAAAACTGCATTACTCGTATCCTTTCCTATTTTAAGCTGTCAAATAAACAACTGACTTTTATATGTTTTTTTAATCAGCTTATATTAATAATACTGTTATATTTAAATTTTTGAAAAAATTGACAAAATTTAAAACTTTGACACATATTAGTCTCTAGGGACAAAACAAAAAAATATTTATTATACCAATATTTTTCCTTAAGCCTTGGTAAAAGCTGTTTTAAACAAGACCTAGTTTATTAAAATCGGTTAAGCCGAGAAAAAAATTAGTTAATTTTTTTTTAATGTACATTCGCTTCTCCCCCCTTCCTAAATTTGACAGGTTAGGAAAAAACGCTTAAAAGAAAAAAGTTTCCTTATTTTACATAGTTTGTAAAAAAACTTTCAACGACGTAAGTTAATTTGGCATATTTTTAAATAATCCGTGTTTTTAATTTTGTTCTTAGTTTTAGTTAATAATTTTAAGCATTTTCTCGAGGCGGATTTTACTATAAATATTTTTTTTGCGAACGCTCTGCGATAAGAGGTTCTCAAGATATCGCCGGAGGACGACATTATCAGGACACTCTGTATAGTTAACAAAGTTAATTATCTAATTTATAGTAAAGACATTATTTGTGGGACAAATAATTTGACAAATACCAAGATAATACTATTGGTAAACTGCATCATAGCACCTAGTTGACTAAACACCTGTGTGCTCAAAAGTTGCAATCCGTTTACAAAATATAAAAAGAAATCCCCAATATATTATCTCCAGACAAACAAACTTGTTAAGGACAAAATGGAAAATCCCAATTCGTACCCAACAATTATTATTAATTTTATCATATAACATTTTTAGTACCTTTAATTTTAGAAAAGCTTTTAAAATATATAATTTTTGTTTAAATATCTTTTTACACTTTTGCTGAAATATTTTAATCTTCTTACAAATTTCCGCAGGAATAAGGTTAAAAAATCTCCAATTCGTCATACTCCTGGGTAATTCAATGAAATTATTGGTCTTATTTCTGGTTTAATGGTTATGATTGACATATCTTTTTAGATTCTCATTTTTATAAACAAAGATGATCCCGTGCAAAACATACACATACCGTACATTAAACACTTCACATGAGTACAATAACCTTGTAGGGAAGCCTATTATTTTTGTAAATTACTTTAAGTGTGTAGTTTTGTGCTATGTTTAATGGACTTAATGCACTCTTATACAAACCACTCCAAACAAACAACAATACCATATCTTAGCAATGATTCTACAATAGCTTTATAGACTGATATTAAAAAGTTTTTTTATGTTTTTGGATTTAAAATTTAATTAATATCTTTCTGATACTTGATGTTATTCTAAGTACTTTTGTTCCCGTTTCAAGTGCCTGTTAACAATAATACCCAAGTATTTAGTCTAAAAAACTTCCCCTAGAACGCTATCTAAGTTTTTAAGGAATAAACTGTAAAAATGAAGACGATTAAATTTAATGAGGATATCGAAAAAGCAATGTTGTTTGTTTTATTTAAATTTAATTTTAATTTAAAAGTGTTTAACCAGTTTTGTACAATACATACAAACATACAAAGATACATACAAACATACATACAAACACACATACAAACATACATACAAACATACATATGGATAAACTTTTTTTTAAAGTCGGTTAAAAGTTTAATCAAAATAAGGCTGCTTTGCAGTTATAAAACACTTTGAACACATGTTTTAAAATTAATGAAATATTCTACGTTATAAAATACTAGAATTTGGGAAAAATTTTCTTATAAATTGTAACAAGCAAACATTTAAAAAATGTTTGTTTTCTATTATATGTATGCTTTTAAGCTTCATTTGTTAATATTAAATGAATAAATAATTTATGCCCAACAGAAGGTTTTAAATTATAAATTTCTCAAGGGATAATTACCTTGAAAATACAATTTAAAGTTTTGGGATTCTGCCCTATTTAAAAATTTATGCCTAAATAAGCATAACAGTTTAACAATTTAACAGCTTCAGGAAATGCCCCGGTTTATCTTATTTAAGGATCCCTTACATGTATAAATGACAGCAAGTAAATTTAATATTCGACGTAAGTTATAAGGATGAAATATGAAAGCAGCACTATATGTTTTACTATGACATTAATATATGGCTTTATAAAGAACATTTTTATCATTTTTTATCCGTTTTTAAATAAAGAAAGACAATCCACGATGTTGCCGGTTAAGCAAGGGGAGTATTTGCCCAGTGTGCAATCGATACATCCCTATTAAGAAGTCCTGTGAGGCAGGCGAAACGTATCTAAGGAGAAACTCACAGGGCACAACAGAAAAATCAGGATGTCTGCTTTTCAACTGTATTTAAAACGGAGTTACATTTTTGTACTTACCGAGATATAAACTTACTTACTTACTCCATGGCTTACAACCCAAGGTGGGTTTTTGCCGACTTCACAATAGTCTTTCACTGTTGTCTGTCACTCATGGTATCAAGTGGATTTTGGATGCCCATTGCCCTTAGGTCTTTGGCAATATTATCCCTCCATCGAAGTCGTGGGCGGCCCAGGGGTCTTTTACCAACTATAGTGCTTCCTCCCATACAAGCTTGACAGTGCGATTATCCGGTTGTCTTCTCACATGTCGCGCCCACTGTAATCGTTTGGAATTTATTTTTCCGGCAATGTTAGGGTCTCCGTATAGGTCTTCTAGCTCTCTATTTGTACGAATTCTGTACCTTCCCGTTGTTGCGTCTACGGTTGGACCATAGATTTTCCTGAGTACTCTCCGCTCAAATACTCGGAGGCGATCTTCATTTGCCACGGTCAGCGTCTACGTTTCACATCCGTACATCACAACTGGTCTAATTATTTGTTTTGTATATGTTTATCTTTGTACGTCTTGATGTCTGCTTTGATTTTAGTAGATTATAAGTTGTATAGAGGCATTTGTTTTCGGCTTGTATTATACAGTTAAATTCGACACGTTTGAAGTCATGGTCATCCATTGAAATATTGTGCCCTAGTCTGTCTCCATCTCTGGTCCGGTTGTTTCTGTTGGAATACATATATTTTGTTTTTTCTTCGTTAATCTTGAGCTCCATATTTTTAGCATGTTTTTAAAGTTGCTAAAAGTATTTTTAACAATAGGTCTGCTGTTTCCAATGATATCAACGTCATCGGCAAAAGCCGGAATTAGGTTAGGGCCATTCTTTTAAAAGACCGTCGCTGCTGGAGGGCGGATTTCAGGCCTTCTCGTGACATATTCAAGAGCAATATTAAAAAGCAACGGTTATGGAGCATCACCTTGTTTAAGGCCGTTGTTGATATCAAACACATCTGAGAAGTTTTGTCCAACTCTAACTTTGCTTTTTGAGCCGCCGATACATAGTTGGGTCATTCTTATGAGTTTTTTCCTAAAGCCTAGTTCTTTTATCGCTTGCCACAGTTTTACTCTCCGGACGGTGTCATAGGCTTGCCTGAAATCGACAAATAGTTGATGGAGGTCTCGGTTAAATATCCAGCATTTATCCATTAATTGTCGGATGGTTAATATTTGGTCTGTGGTGGAGCCGCCTCTTCTGAAACCACACTGGTATTCTCCCACGATTTCTTTCGCGTATAGTCTTTCTAGGAGTACATTAGCAAATATTTTGTACGGCATGTTTAGTAGCGCGATACCTCTGTAGTTAATACATTTCATTTTATCTCCTTGGGGTGTAAAGCTAGTTCGCCTCCTCGTGGTGCACCCTGGGTAACGCTAAATGAACTAGCACATGCTGGCAATCAGACAATCCTAGGATCTTCTGACCACAAGACACACACACTCACTCACACGATAATGGACATGAGAACACATAAGCCAAATGGTTCTTATCAGAACCCGATGACTAGAAAGCTCGGACCTTCTGTCCGAATTTGCCAGATAAATATAGAGAGCATAAGCTATGCTAAGAGCCAGTACTTATCTAAAATCTTAAAGAATGACAACATTGACCTGGTTGCCATACAGGAAACACACTGTGATAGCGCAGAGCAACATCAGAAAAGGGGTCAGATTCCGGGCTATGAGCTGCTGGGAGCAACGTACCACTGCACGTACGGCGTTGCTACATATGTTAAACAGGATATTGAGAATGCCCCCGTCATTTCCATTTCCACTGATAACGACATTCACACCGTCACCACTAAAATCAGAAGTATCACCGTTATTAATACATATAAACCGCCTGCTGTTTCATGGCCGGCCCAAGTTGTTGAAACGCACCCCCATCCAGCGGTATACGTTGGAGACTACAATAGCCACCACGAGCGGTGGAAATACAGACAAAACGATGCAAACGGGGAAGCATTAGCAAAGAAGGCCGAAGAAGAGCATCTGCACCTCGCCTTCGATGCTAAGGATCGATTTACATTCAGATCGGCAGCCTGGAGACAGGAGTACAATCCTGACTTGTGTTTCGTTTCTACTGACGGGGAGGGCCAGGCTCTGGCAATCACAAGGAGAGTACTTTCTGACTTTCCACATAGCCAGCATCGTCCAGCTGTCATGGAGGTTGGAACACAAATCCCCATAATCACTTCACTACCCCGACCACGATGGAACTTTAAGCGGGCTGACTGGCCCAAGTTTTCCTCTGACCTTGATAAGTGCCTAGGGTGGATACCGCCCACCAGCGGAAACTACGAAAGATTCATTGGCGCAGTAATAAGCACCGCTAAAAACACATACCTAGAGGGTACCGCAAAGAATATGTTCCTGGATGGTCTCAAAATAGTGAGGCTCTATATCAAAACTTCCTTGAGACCGGTGACCAGGAAATAGCGGATGAACTAATCCACAGCCTGAATGCAGCACGCCAACAAAAGTGTACTGAGACTGTCGAAGGCCTCAACTTTCAAACATCTAGCTGGCAGGCATGGTCACTTCTAAGGAAGCTGGGGGCGGTGCACCAAAGCATCGACAAACAATAGGCATAAGCCCAAATAAAGTAGCCTCACACGTAGTAGCAACATCCAGAACACCGAAGGACAGAGCACACACCATACAGATAAAAACAGATCTTAAAACCATAAATGCCAAAGCCAAGGAAACGAAACATTCTCGCCCCTTTTTCAGCACCCAGGGTTTGACCTACCACGCAGAACCCGGTCCACACTTAATAGAATCAGAACGCAACATGGCAGATGCGCATACCTCCTGCACAAATGGGGCAAACAACCATCACCATACTGCGACTGCGGAGAATATCAAACGATTAAACACATCACGGAGGAATGCAATATATATAATATATGTAAATAAAATGAAAATGTTAATTAATATTTAAAAATAAAGCACTGGTTTGAGTTTGAGTTTGAGGAGGAATGCCCCACAAGATCCTACAACGGTAGACCCGAAGACTTTCTGCTGGCAACTGCCGGATCGATAGATTATATTAACCGACTTGATGTTTGTTTGTGAAATCCCAAAGTTTGTTTTTTTAGCTTATATGTGTAATCTAGCTTTTAAGTTTACTGTGTCTGAATCGCCATACGATAAATAAAATAAATGTATCTTCTTTTTATGTATCGGGACGGTTACTCCTTCCTTCCATTCACTTGGTATTTCTTTTGAGGTCCATATGGCTTTTAGCAGTTGGTGAAATTCCTTATACAAGGTATCTCTTCCACATTTTAAACACTCTGCGGGGATATTATCGCTTCCTGGTGCTTTGTTGTTTTTAATTTTTAAGGTGGCTTGTTGAATCACTTCGTAGGTGGGCAAGACATCCAAGTATTAATAAAATTGTTTCACAATGAAATTGCCATAAAACGGTTTTTTATTATTAATTTTTAAAATATAATCATAGCTTTATTCCATTATTTGTAAAATTCTTAATAGGAAGATAAGTTTTACATTTTGTAATTTCTTGATAACCAGTAAATAAAAGTTATTAAGGCTTTAGAGATAAAATAGGATTTTAAATTAATTAAAATTCATTATACAATTTGTACAATACTTTACTTCAAAATTATAAATTGAAATTTTAATTAAATTCTGATGTTTAGGATAGTCAAAAAAGGGTTTCGGGAATGGTTAGAGAAAATGAGTTATTAAACCTTAGGTGGTCTGAAAAGCTATTTTAATGACATAATAAATATATAAATAAAACGAAAATGTCAAAGTCACCAAGTTTTCCTTTTAATTTAAAGTAACAAAGCATTACAAAATATTTGTAAGTTTAGTTTGCCAAAGTTCTTTTTTGTTAAACACTGACAACTTTATAAATATTATATAGAATCTGTCATATCACAGCCACAAAAAAGTGATCTGCACTTTACATACAATATGCACGGAGTATTTTTCCCTTCGGAGTACTAATCCAGTGACAAAAATTCAGGTTAGGGGTTTGAAGATCACGAATTTGCGATCAAATTTTCAAAATATAGAATGGCGGATCCAATAAAGCAAAAGATATTTTCAAAAATCATTAGTCTTATTGAATTCGCCGTTTTTAATTTAAAAAATCTTACCTCAAATTTGTAACCGGCGTCCCTTTAAACCCTTATGTACCAAATCAGGCGTAAATCGGAAGAGTTTTGAAACTGGTTCCGCCATATTGGACCTGCCCTCTTAAATTCTGAAACCCCCGTATATCAAATTTGGCGTAAATTGTTTAATTTTAAGAAAATAAGGATTTTGTCACGTAACACATCAATTTTGAGGGTCGATACACTCTGCTTTAAAATTAAACTAACAAATTAAATTCTAATGCAACAAAAAAAACCTAGAAAATTATTTATGCACCAAACTCTCAAATAAACAGCCTAACAGCGTGTTACAAAAATAAATATAAAATATTCAAAGGGTTATATCTTTATTGACTTTAATTAAATCTTCTAATTTAAATAAAGACCTTATTATGAAATAACCTCATGCATCATTCGAGGTGTTATCACATTTCCTACGTAGTTAGATCACCTATTAGGCCCATATAGTTACAAATAAGGGGGTCACAGGACCTGTAAAGGTTAGGTTTGGCAACTGCTACGTTTTATGTCGTAGACACCCGTGTTTTCTAAGGTCGGATTTGGAAGTTAATACGCGAATATTGGTTTTTCGTGATACTGCGTTGCGCGTACCGGTAATGTCATACTTAATCTAAATTAAATATCGAATTTTATAACGATATAACATTTTGAAGTGGTTTTTGCTATTTCGGGTTCTGGTGAGGAGAAGAGCAATTTTGTCTGAAACCCTACCCATCTACTAGGTAATATATTTTGTTTTAAAGCCTACTTTAATAGTTTAAGGGTGATTAGTGGTGGTTATAACACCAGTAATATATTGTATTTTGGCAGTCAATCTGCGACATGAGATGCTATCAACATTTTTATCTTAAATAAAGGAAAGGTGTAACACGTTTTTTATTTTTTTTTTCTATAGCCGTTAATATATATTTTTTTAGTGAAATTCTTTTAGAGGCTATTTATGTACATAAAGGGGATATTACGTTTTAGCAGGTAATCTGCACTAAGGGATGTTTTTAGAAAGCCAAAGGGCATTTAAGGGGTTAAAATTAATAAATATAAAAAGAGCCTTGCAGTTGCCATTTTGTCGACAAGGCTTTGGTGTTTTTATTTTTATTTTTTTGGTACCAACTTGGTACCCGATGTACTAAAAGAGCCCTAAGAAGTTGCTCTCTTTTAGGGTTTTTTTTTCACTTCTGGATTTTTCTTTCTACTACTGGATTTTGTTCCACTACTGGATTTTTCCGACTACTGGATTTAATTTTATTTCTACCCGAGGGGTACGGGCCATTATGGTTCGTAGGGTCCCGCTGGCCGTGGGCTGCGTCACGACGCCCTGGTGATGTGGTCCTAGGCTACTGTGGATTTGTGGCGTGAAATGTGTAGATAAGTGTTTTTTTTTCTTTTAATTGGGATCATACAGGTTACTGCACTGGCTTCAAAATGAGATTTTAAGTGAACATCTATTGCCGGAGTTGCAATGTCGTATGTTATGATTAGTGATGGGCATGATCGCTCTATGCTAAGAATCGGGTTATTGCATCATGAATTATTACAATAATCGGATTATCATAATTTAAATTATATAATTATTTTATTATTTTAGATTTTATTTTAGTGACGTGAATGATTTTATGATCTTTACTTTTTTTTTCTGTTTGAATAGTCTGGTCATTGTCGCGACGCGTCATCAATTCTGTAGAATCAGGTTATTTTTCGTAATTTAAATTAAATCTGAATTATCGAATGATACCAATTGTTTTAAATAATTAATATCACTAGTTATGATTTTCTTGTCTCTATTTTAGGTAACAGGAATGACCTAGCATTGTTTAAATACTGCCGCTTTTTCTTTTTCTTTTAGCGTTTTATTTTGGTAAGCTTGCTGCAATAATATTATTTTTTAATTGCAATTAGCAGTAGTTGAACAATCATGGTCATGCTTGTTGCATCATAGCTTCTTTATTTATTTTAAATGTTTAAAATAATCAGTTTACATATCCATTTTTCTCATTTTTTTTAAATTAAACTATGTCTGTTTTCTTATTTTGCGGCATTGTCGACTTATTATTAGCGATTCATTTGTAATTAATGGTAAATTAATGATATATATTGGTGTGTAATACTGCGTTCCCGTAGACCATGGTACACGCGTACAATGTTTACCTAATTTAATTATTTTTATTTGTAACTTATTGACATTGAACCTTACTTTAATCCTAAAGTGTTATAATATTTTTAAATTTGCTGTGTTATACACTTTACTATATATTTATTTATTTTTTCGTAAACCGTTATCCTAGCTTTCCATATAAGGCACATGGGAATTATAATGTAATGGCTGACTTTTATTAACCTGCTAATGTGACATACTAAATAAAAAAAAACTTTTCTGCGGCGTCAAAGCCTTGTTTTAAATTGCACCATCTGGCCATTATTAGCTTATTTAATTGAATCCTTGCCTGGGGTGGTTTAGTCTGGGTTATGCACGCTATACGCCCCATTGTAAATTTTATTTTTATCTTATGAACCAAGTCATGAATTAATGGTAATATTGAGTTATCATATTTCATTATTCTCATTATAAACCGATTTTTCGACATTGACTTACCGTTTTGGTCAAGAGCCTGTATATTAGCGCCCAAAAAATTTGTTTATTGTCTAAAAGAAGCAGACTGTGTTTTATTGCGCTATAATACCTCAACCAAACCTATTTATTTAGATTTTATTTTTTTTATCAGTTACCCTTAAGGATTCTTGATATCGAGGACCTTTTAGTGGGGTTTGCGGGATTATTTTTTTATATAGGTACAAACAAGTGGCGCCCTGGTCAGGATTTGACCCACTCCCATGCCGACTAGCAGTCGCGAGCATATGTTGTGTTAGCCGCATTCTTAAGGGTAGGTAATATTTGGGGGTGGTAGTTTAAAAATTCATTTAAATTCTTTAGTAGGGTATAAAACGTAGCATCAGGTGATATGAACACGCCTTTCTTGCATTTGGCAAACTGCTGAAATGTTTTCTTAAGTAATTATTAGAAAAAAAATTATCAAATAGAGTATTTAGATATTTTTATTTATATTTATTTAAATTGATATTACCGATTCGTATTTGAAGAAAGCCACCTTAAAAGAAATATTTCAAAATGATTAATAAAATTATTTCATATCCTCAGAATATATTTTCACTTTAAAAATACAGTCTAAAGCTAAGACTTTCATGATTTTGGTTTGAACTTCTTTGTTCTTCAGTTTAAAATAACATATAATTTTACTTTGAATTTCAGTTACTTTTAAAATAAACACTGGTCATTTACAATTAAAATGACATATCATGTAAAGAACGCGTCCTGTATGTTCAATTTGAAACATTTGGATTGCTCAATTTGAAAATATATTTGCAATATAATCTAAATATAAAATTTTTGAAATTCGGAAATTTTCATTTCTAGAAAGTCCACCTACGATGTACCCCGATTGGCACCGGAAACTGGCGGTGCTCGGTTTGCCCGGTAATTCGTGTGATTATAGATCAAGGTGAAGGGTATAGCGAAATTTAATCGGACTGTTCTCGTCTCGTTGCACGTGTTTTTGTTTTGGGTGTTTGTACGATTAAATAATGGGAGTTAAAGACATTTTACAACAGTGGGCATGCGATAGTGTTATCCAAGCCTTCAAAGGTAAGTATTTACACCATTGTTTTATAAAACTGTTGTCCAAAAAACCAAGGGTCGATAGATCTCAATTGTCACCAAAACAGGCATTTTTTATTTAAATAAACTTACCTATAGGAGCATACGCTTTTGTTTCGTAACTAAACATGTTTATATAAAATGTTAGATATTTATTGATTAAAAACACTACTAAGTACATTGTATAAACCATTAATATTGTTACAGGCTACAGAATATGAGTACAGAGTGTGATAAAATTCAGTATACCTAACAAACAATATATACATATACCTATAGTGGGATCATTTTTAAAATGAAAATTCGGTGCCCTTTGAAAAGAAAAAAAAACATAAAAAGTAGCAAAAAGATTTAATTTTTATTGTCGGTCGGCTTTGCTTTTTATATGGTCCATTATTACAGACACCTGCGGGAAGCGGCACATTATAAAAAGCAAAGGCGCCGCCAAATCTTTTTTGCAACTTTTTTTTTTTTTTCGTTTCAAACGGCACCGAATTTTCATTTTTAAAATGATCCAACTATACCTACATGTCTAGTAAATTGTATATTTTTAGGCATTATTTTTAAAATAAAAATTTCTTATTTAACTATTCAAAAAATCTTAAATGGAATTGAAAGGCATTGGCGCGCGTTTTTTAAAACTTGCCAGGTAGGAATATGGGTAAATGACATTGCCTAAAGCTATTCTAAGCAAACTGCTTTTAGTTAAGTATATTATTTTAAAACTTTGACTCCCTGTAGCCTGTAGGTACCCCAAACTGCACCCAGTTGAAAAAAATTCATACAAATATAATTTATAATAATAATACATATTATGTATCTTGCTTCCTATATATTGTATAAGCCTGAGTATCTTTACCTTTTTAGTTAAATGTTTAGGAGTACCTAGTAAAACCTAGTATACGATTTGAGAGACAGTTTTTTGAATTAATTTTATTTGAAACACTTTGTACTTGTAGTTTGTCGCCCCTGTATAAGTATAGAAGTTAATTTACTTTTAAATTAAATTTTAACATGCATTTTATTTATATTTTATTTTTATTTATCTGTATGTTTGGTATAGAAATCTGATATACCCACCTATTTACTTATTACAGAAAAATGTGTTGCTTAATATTTCAATTTTAGCATTTTGAATGTTTATTTTATTTTTTTAGAAAATGTCATAGAGGAAGACCAGTTGCCAGAGTTGTCCGAAGGCCTTTTTAAAGAACTAATCCCGTTGGTTGGACTTCGAATGGCTCTTTAAAGAAAAATAGCTGAATTGATTTTTATTTCGTTATGAAGTTGAGAACAACACTGTTTCTTTTTCCAAGAAAAGTTAATTCTTCTATAATGGAAATTATATTTTGTTATTAAACAAATTTTTAAAAAGCTTCAGCAAGATATTTTTTTAATAAACGTTAAGATTTTTTACTTGTTTTTTTTTTGTAGTTGTCAGCGAAAGCTGTTATAATTATAATGGACTTTTTTAACACAGCGAAAAAACTTTTAAAAAATTGTATACCTATATTTATGTTAGCTAAACGTAATAATGGATTTTTATCATTTTCAAAAAAGTAACCGTATATTTTTCGTATTTCCAATTTTAATGAAGGTAACGTTGTTTAAGTCAACAGTGTTGAGGTCATATACAACATTATTTTACTAAGATTGGCTGAATACGGAAAAAAAATCCGGTCACGTTAAAAAAGAATTTGTTCAGTTATTAGTGCAGCAGCTTCTCTTTAAACATATTATACAAATTTGAGTGTATGCAAGGGGATCTTAAAAACCGTAAGAGATACGAGGTTGGTTAAATTAAGGTAAAGTTGCGCATTTACTTGCCCTACAAAATCCCGTTTAAAATGTGTAATTTTACCGAATAGTTCCAGAGAAATACGAAAAAAATAAAATTTTCAAAAATGTATCTTTTTTTCTAACCTTATTTATTAACCGATTTTAAAATTAATAACACATTTACATAGCCACTTTATTTCCGCTAAATATTAGTGTTTTTGGATTTGCCATTCAACGTTTAATTTTATGAGGACCATCATCAACTTTATTTTTTCTTGTGGACGCCATATTGGATTTTTTTTTAGTTTTGAGTTTCTTATTAAATGACCTATTCAACGATGTATCTCAATCTTAGCTCAAGAAGTAATGATAGTGAAATTGATCCTATATGGTTTCTTTAAAAGTATTAGACAATGTTATGGTTTCAATAACACTAAAATCTTGGACTAAAAAAGTTTTAGTTATCACTTGAAAACGGTTGGAGATACATCACTAACCGAAACGTTGTGTATCAATTAACAAATAAAGACAATGGAAGTCCAAGATTTTAGTGTTATTAAGATCCTATATGGCGTACACAAGAAAAAATAAAGTTGATGATGGTCGTCAGAAACGAAACGTTGAATGGCAAATCCAAAAACACTAATATTTAGCGAAATAAAGTGGCTATGTGAATGTGTTGTTAATTTTAAAATCGGTTAAAAATAGGGTTAGAAAAAAATAAAATACATTTTTCAAAATTTTGGTTTTTCCCGTATATCTTTGGAACTATTCGAAAACTACACATTTTAAACGGCATTTGTTGGGCAAGTAAATGCGCAATTTACTTAATTTAATCGACTTGTATTCCATGGTTTCCAAGATCCCCATGGATACACTCGAATTTGTTACACCCTGTACATATTTTAGTTCTAAGAATGTAAGCATATTAAACCGAACATGTTAAAATTATTAAATTATATAGTTAATATTTTCATTTTAATATTACAATATCACTAAATAAAACAAAACCTACTTATACCAAAGATTTGCTATAATAAAACCAAAATTTAAATATTTAATTTCAGTATATCATATTCTTAGAAATACAAATTGTAGGCTCAGATTTAAAGTATGATATTTTATTTTTAATAAGGCGTAATTTTGCTTTAAGAAGTTGTGTTTTTATTTTTTTTATTTTAACATACTAACATTTCCGAATTAACTTTTCAGATTCGGTAGAATCTTTAATATAACAAAATCATATATTTATTTCTAAAGAAACTTTCGACTTATGCTGAGCTACTGATATCTTTATTCTAAATCTTTATAGTAACAATTTGATTCAATTGCATGCATAAAAATAAATCTTTCATATGTTACAAATAACGATGTGTGTATTCAATTTAAATAAATTTAAATGAAGATTTTAAATTCTCAAATTAAAACAATATAGTCTTGGGGATATACAAAGCTAAGATAACTTTATACTAATATTATTATGCTTAAATTTGGTATATTCTTTTTTCCGTATAATATAAATATTACTCACTTTTTGTTCTAGACCAAATAATTTGGCTAGTACATTTTTCTCTTTAAACAAGTTTATTTTATAAATAATGGTACAATAGTGTACATTTTTTTTAGTTAGTAAAGCAAATTCTAAAATTTTTGTATGTCAATTGTAACGTGACACATTCTACGTAAGGTTTTAAGGTAAACGGAAATAAAGTGGGTAATGAAAGTGATGTAAAGAACTGTAACAGGGCAGGCGTTGGCTGAAGCGTTGGTTATAAAGGTGATTAATGAATGGTATATTAGGAAAATAGCTGAAAAGTCAAAGTAACATCTAAACTTTTTGATAATAAAATTTTTAATAAATTATACCGAGTGTCGCAGAAGTGACAAGTGATTCGGGGTGTACCAAAAAACTGTAAATAATTTCTAAATTTGACTTAAAACATTCAATCTTCTCTTGTGATATAAAACATCTTCTTATTGTGTCGTAACGTCGTTATATATTAATGCTTTATAGACTTCGCAGTCAGAAAACAATTCGGGTTTTTTGGTGAAATATAAATAATTTTCTTTGATCAAAATTAAATAAAATTTTGCGCCAATTTCAAGGGCAAATTTTGTAACTTTTTTTTAATACTTTGAAAATTTAAGCCATTGATTAAAATGTGAACATCTGGTATTGTCAGTAGATAGTAAGTTATGTTTAATATTTCCAAACTCTTGACAAATTGAATTTAAGGCTATCAATGACTATTTAAAAGGTAATTTTAACCTTTTACCTTTTTTTTTGATATTTTTAAGTAAAATTGATATCCAAAACTTTGTCAAGGAAAAATTATGCTCTTTAGTAATTTTATATATCTGTTTAAAATGACTTGATTTGCTGATACGCCCCATTGGCGTATCACACCATATTTTGTGTAGTAGTGAATTGTATTGTTTGTAAATAAAAGCCTGTGTACAGTTACTCTATTTGTTGTGTCTTAAATCTCAATAGTCATTTTACAGAGCGTCCTAACCTTAATTTGCACCTATGATTTTAGTTCATCTCTAGTCGACAGCAGAGTCTGTCGGCAACTACTTATAGTGCAAAAGCGCAACGATTAAACGTTTCCCACCCAAATTTACGGTTAATAATTTTTTTTGTGTTCTAGGGACAAACAAGTTAGCAAGCGCATGTACGAAGTGAAAATAGGTTATTTGAAAGTATCCAATAAAATAAATTACGAATTTTTTTTTATGGTAATGTTAAATATGTTATCATTAGTTTATAGTACAACGGATAGTGAGAAAAAAGTTTTTTTGTGCAGTTTCAATTTTTATGAAAATTTGGATTTAAGTTGCTTTTACCCTTTAGATCATTAATGAATGCTTAAGGTGCGCTTTTTATTTTTAGGGGGGTAGAAACCACCCCTTATGCTAAAAAATTTAAAAAACCATAAAAATAGACCTTATGTAAATTAAAATCATAGCCTAATATGTAAAATGTATATTTTTTTATATTGTGAGTTATATCCAACATTATATTTGTAACGTTTCAACCCTTAAAAATCACCCTTAATAACGAAATTATAAAAAAAATGTTTTTTTTAATTTTAAAATTATTTAATAACGCTTTTATTGAAAAAAATTTTAACAGTTTATGGTATAATTAATTATTAACTACCCTAACTCAATCTTTAAATAACCACCCCTCATAAGCTTTACAAAAAAAAAATGTTTTTGACAAATTAAAACGCTTTAATGATACATAATTATAGTCCCGGAAATGAAGCTAAAAAAATGGCAAAACCTCGCAATTTTTTTGTCCTTCTTCAAATTCTATTGTTATAAAATAACATTTTAAACCTTAAGATGGGTAAAGTTGGTTTGATTGAGTTGATTAATGCTTATTTTATGGTTTAGAATACAATTTTAAAATACTTTAACCCTTAAAAATCAACCCTTATTAGAGCGTAAAGTAAAAAAAAATATTTACCCTAAAAAAATTATTAATTTATTATAGTGATTTTATTTTAGAATGCTGTTGCTTAAAATATGTACTTCTTTTATTTTGCAACTTTTAGACCCCTATAAATCAACCCTTATTATAGCTTAATTTAAAAAAAATATGCACAAAAAATTAATAGCTTGACAGATTTATTAAAGAAAAATATTACCACCTGAAATATTACCAATTTCATTTTTTTGCAAATTTTCAATCCTCAAAACCACCGCTTTCAACATTGCAATTCTTATAAACCAATATAATAGATATAAATAGTAAAAGGTAGAACTACACACAAAAATTATAGAGGTAAAAGTATTAAGTATACCGGTTGTATAGAATATTATGCTGCGAGGTTGGCTATTCGAATTTTTTTTTAAATTGATTGGTTTTTTAAACATAGCTCCTTTAGTTTTAACGATAAAAAGTTTTTTCAAAAATAATTCTGTAGGGTTTTTAAGGGCTACAACGCCATGTGAATTAAATCCTTTTATATCTCTTAGATTTAAAATGGGATAAGTTTAAAGGGCTTAAATAAGGTGGTGCTTGCTTGTAAGTAGAGGCTTTAAACGGCCATATCTGGCCAAATATTTATTGTACAGAAAAATCTATAAAGTAAAAAGCCTTTGTTATCAAAAAGCTACAATTCGGTACTTCAGCATTTTTTTCGTATCTTCAGTATTGTTGGAGTTATTTTGAAGAAAATGGCTATTTTTACGAAATTGCGGAAAATCGTTTTTCACTTTAAGCACCAATTTTTCCAAAATTAAGCATTTTAATTTGGTTAAACTTTTACGATGTATTAAAAATACATATATAAAAAGAATCTCAGAAGGGTTCAGATCAATTTTAATTAAGAGGGGAATTAGGGGGCTGTTTTTAATGATCTTTTCCTAGGAAAAAGTAGGAACCAACCTTATTATTATCATAACTCGCTTAATTTTTATGCTAGAAACTCTTTTTTGTTTCTAATAGAAAAGTCTTTATATACTTTAAAAAATACCTTATATGTTTTCCTTAAAAAATGCAAACTATTTGACTTTGAATCTTTTAAATTTAGCATTTGACGAACAAAAGCTAAGAATTAACGATCCGTAGCTTGGTCCGTATTGGTTGTAGAGAAATTATAAAATAACATTTTTTAAGTTTTTTTATAAGCTATATTTTACAGTTTTTTTGATAAAATGCATATTTTTAGAGTTATTCGTGAAAAACACATTAAAACGTCGTTTTTTCGTCAAAAAACTTTTACTTTTAATCGCGAATTACTCGAAAAATATTAGTTTTCCAAAGAAATGTATGGAACATTTTTTTACTTAAAATTACTTTTTTAATCGATTTCTGTAGATAAAATGTAATAAAAAATTTTCACTCCCAAAATGGGGTGGCAACCACCCCCTGGATAAAAGCACACCTCGGCATGATATAAACTTTGATTCTTGGGCAATTTCCTACCTTTTGTGAAAATTTCAGGTAAATCCATGCAGGACAAAAAAATTCCGAGCCAAAATGCCTCATTTCCTGTACTATTATTAGTAACTATATTTAATTACATTGCCTATCAACAATGACAAAACTTTGGACTTTAAGACACCTTAGATAGCCACGACATTGTCAAACTGACTCTAAGTGGAGCAATAAACAAAAATTTATACTTTTCTATTAAAATACCACTTCCAAAATAACATTTTCGCATAAGATGACATAAAACTTAAATTTTCTTTATTTTGCCGTCTTATAGAATGTTTCTTTTATAGTTCCTTGATAAATCAAAACTAACTTGTCTCTTTAACCAAGTTAAAAAAGGACTTTGTTTTGTTTTTTGGAACTCATCCAAACCGTTTTGGACATAAATATTTAGTTTTTATTTGCCTCGTGCCAAATGATCCAACAAATTTTCGTCCTAAATTTGCAAGAGATAAAATCTTTACGATTTTATCTACATAGACTTTTGCAAAAAAGGGAAAATAAATTATAGAAAAAAGTTATAATAGATTTGTAAAAGCAGACTTTTAAGTGGTTACTTAATTATTTAATACTTTTAAATATTTCTTGTTGAAAAATCTTTACCAAAGTGAAATTTTTAATTACTTATATAATCATTTTGTTAAGCAATAATTTTGTGAAAAGCTTCTTGTAGTTTATTACCTTGGGAAGATTTCTAATTGTTAATCTTGCAGCTAGGTAGGTTGGTTAAAAAAATGGTTGTTTTGATAACAACATGTTAAAATGCAAGCCTCTGTTTGATTTAAATAACCTGGAGTAATTTTTTTTGTACGCAATGGAAAGATTGGTATTTACAAACGATCAGAAGACTTAATGAGGAAAAATGACAAGAGATACAAAAACTAATGAGTCAAATTTTGTTTAAAACAAAAAACGGATTTATGGAAATTTACGCATGCCACGGAGTAAACTCAGAGCCTTTTTTTCTGTTACTAGGCCACTTATAAATTAGGATTTTGTTAAAATTTTGTTTCTTCAGCTTCTAGTCGTCAAAGTTATTACATAAAAGAATTAATTTTTATTTTTTTAACACGCCGTACCTAAGTATACTTATTACCAAACGTATACTCGTAGTGCAAAACTAGATATGATTTTTTTTTTATTAAAGAATCCACTTTTTAATTTATTCCCAATCTTTATGTACACCCTGTATAATGTAAAAAAACAACGGATTACCTATTGTGAACATAGCTATGTTCTAACTATTATTAATGATGATGTATTTTTTCAGTTTTATTAAACTAAAATCGGCGAAACCCTGTTTTTTTTTAAACCTTACCAATTAACATTTATGGCCAACAAACCTTTTTTTCCGTTTCTAATTAACCTATAGTAAGTAAAAATCTTTTTGTCGAACTTTTTTTTTCTATATTTTTTATTGAGGTGTAAAATTTTCTTAGCGAATCTCCCACGATCTTAAATGAGTTAATGAGTAGGGTTGTCAACCGTCCTCCAGCCGGAAGGACTGTCCTTCTTTAAACCAAAATGTCCTCCATCCTCCGCAACTGCGGAGGACGCTATTCATCTTTCTTTTCTATAAATACAATTAATTCTTTTTATTACTAAAATGTTATTTTTTCTATCCAAGAATACATTTTCTATTAATTTCCAGAAAACCCTTTAACTCTGTTTGTTTGTTTCATAAGTTTAAATTAATATTTTTTTTAGCCAAGAGTATATATTTCTGTTAATTTACAGAAAATAATTTTAGTATCTTTTTTTTTATTCTACCATTTCATTTTCCACAGAATTTGGGTTATTAAAATAAAATAATTAATAAGTGCTTTATTTAAGTACTTCTCCTTCATAATACATAATACATTTAATTTTTTTAATTCCGAAAAAAGTTTGTAATTGTCAAAAATATTTTTAAAATAAATAATTATACAAAATACCTACTAAACATTAGTAACAATAGCAGTTTATAAAATTAAAAACATACAAAATTAATAATTGGGTAGTATTTTTGAACGCCGAACGATTAAATTTGTTTTGCTTAAATATATTTTTCAAAAAAGTTTAAGTGCAAAAATTTTTTTATGTATCCTCCTTCAGCTTTGTGATGAGTTGGCAACCCTGTTAGTGAGTAACCGGAAATTTTTTCTTATACACAAAATTTTGAAAAATTCTTGGACAATTCCGCTTATCATGCAAGCTCTGGAATGATTACGTGTGATAACATGTTTTATAAACTCTTATTCAGGCGAAATCAAAAACTAATAACGATTTTAATTTTTGATATGTTTTCTTTAGGAGTACTTGCCTTGAAAATTTCTAGAATAAAGGACCACTTTGATCCAGGTCCCATTTTCTAGAAATTTTTAAGGCGAGTACTCACAAAGAAAACATATCCAAACATGAATACCCTACAAAATTGTAGGATATATTTAAGATTTTAATATTATTCCTCCAGGCGCACGGTAGTGGGCCAGGCAAAGTTCCGGCCTGACGTACGCAACGTGAATATTACACGAAACGTTTTAGCTTGTTCTCTATCATACCTTGTCATCGTTTCACATAAAGGTAGAAGATTTGGTAATTGATTGAAAATCTCCCATTCTACTACTGACTGACTAAGTCGCTCGTTAACCTGCCAAAATTATGGGGAAATTATCGAGGGAGTTAAAACTCAAAATTGGGTATGCAAATAGGATTTAGGACACAAGTAATAAAAAAATCTGTAATCTGCACATTTTATTTGGAACGGCCTAAAAGAGAAGCGGTAATATGGTATATTAAGGGGGTAGTTTAGGAGTGTGCAATCTAAGTTTCTGTCTTAAAATTGATACATTCAAAGAGTCATTTTTGAAACACTTTAAGCAAAAAAAAAATGCGAATGCTTCACGTCTTTTAATTAAATTTGAGAAACATAATATATAAACTAAAGATGATACGATGCCGTTCTTTGACGTGTCTCTGCTTGAAAAAGCAACGTTGCCGGATGTCTTCTAATAATTTGTTATTATTAAAGGTCCTTTTTTTCGTTAAACAGAAATGAAGTTGCTTTTTATAGGAAAAACTAACCAGAACTAACAAACAACTTCCAAAAAATTTACCTAGTTCCTGGTTAGTTCTAGTTAGGTTTTCCTCAATAAATGGTACATTTTCTTAACCATAAATACGCCGTCAAACAAAATGAAAAAAAATCTGA
>JAHBCN010006843.1:0-46501 GCA_019359885.1 Listronotus oregonensis
TTTTACCTTAACCAGGGGGGTGGAATCGAACCTTTTGAAATCTTATCCGGAAAACGATTTTTTAAGGATTCGAAGGCTGGAATCAAATTTTAAAAATAGGATTCGTGATCCGAAATCGATTTTTTTGAAAGAAGATTCCAAAAAAATCGATTTCTTATATTTCTAATTTGGGACAAATCTTTTAAAAACCAAAATTCGCCATTTTAAACATGCCATTTAAATTTTCCCCAAATTTTGACCAAAGATATTGATTTCCAAATTTTTGATCTTATCCCCTAAATCTAAGGAAATGGTTTTTATAATGATTCTTAATCAGCATCACATTGATTTTGGGAAAAAAAAAATAAAGAAATTTAAAGCATCTCCTCTTAAAATCTTTAAATAAGAAGACACGCCTAACATGTGATTTTTAACCAAAATTTTTTTTTTTTCGGCCCAGAGAAACAACATTTAAATGCTTTTATTACGTAACCATAGAGTGTGGTATCCAAAAGGTTAAACTTTATTTGTTTTTTGGTCTTTAAATTTTAATTTTCGATTTCATAATTTTTTAATATTTACTCTTAAGATAACCCTAAGAGACTTTTAAATGGGAATTTTTTATTGATTTTGATTGATTGACAATCTAAATACAAAGTTGGGGTTTTTGCCGCCTCGACACTGCAGCCTGGGCTTGTTGTATCTCGGATTGTTTCATTTAAAAAAGGTTTCATTAGACAGGTGTCCCCCTTTTACTGTTCTTTGGGGTCCAGCCTCCTGGTGGATGCCAAAATGAGGTTTTTTTTTTCTCCTATGTAAGTGCGGGGCACCTATACGATGTGAGAGGCTGTCTCTTCCTTTCGTAAATAGTCTGAAATGGGTTCTTCTATGATGCCCATAGTGTGCAAATGTTTTTTAGGGTGCAGTGTCCGGTTATTAATCCTGTCACTATTCTAATCTGTTTCCCCATTTGTTTTAGTAGTTCACTTGTCAATGTTTGAGGGGATTCCCAAACATTGTTTTGTGTGTTTTTTCCTTAATGGTTCCCCGTATGACTGATGTTGTGTTTGAATCCCCGAGTCATGTAGCCACGAACCGGGGGGTTTTTATTCCAAAAAAAGGTTGGACCCACAAACAGGGGAGCCTCGCTGGCCAGGAGTCTACTTTTTTATTGCCCTGTATTCCTGTGTCCTGGCACCCGGGAAAAGTAACTTTGTTTTTTTCCAGGTTTAGGGGGCATTGCAGACAGTTCCAACCAACCTTGAGTTGACTTGTTGAGATGCCAAAGCTTTTATGGGCTTGACTATCAAAAAGATAGTAATGTCCCTGCCCTTATATCTCCTCCTCAAGTTCTCTAGACAAACAATGGCATATATTTCCGGGGGAAAAAGTGGATTTTTCCCCCGGGGAACATAAGCTTTAAATAGGGGTATACCTTACCCCGCGCCGGCTCCATTGTCAGTCTTGGATCCATCGGTATCCCAAAACCCAAAAGAGACTGACCAGGGATCGCTCACTGCCCCAGGTAAGCTGGGTTTTTATGGTCTGTGTGTATTTACCCTTTTTTTGGCATTGTATCAGTTCATCTCAAATATTGATTTGTGATACTGCTCGTTATTCTGGCGTGTCCGGGGGCAGGCCCAGAGCACCAGTTGCCGTTGCATTTCACCCGGGGTATGCCCCAATCCGGGGCCTCCGCCTTAATAATTATCCCAAAGGGGGGGGGCTTAGTAGGGTTTCCATGGCTGGGGGAGTGCTTTCTAATACCCCCCGTTATAAAGAGCTGAAAGTCGGGGGATTTGGGGATAACTCCAGCTCTGCTTTTCTTTGTTCTTTTTGGGAAGATAGTTAACCCCTGGTTTTATGGGGTTTTTACAGCCTTTTCAACCAGTGCACTATGCGGGGTGAAATCCCCAATTTTCCCCCCCAGCTTTTTTTTGGTAGCCATTAGAGCCTTTTTTCCCTTATTAATAAAATTTTGCATATGTGGATTCCAGGTTAGCAGAGTCCAGAGTTAATCCAAGAATTTTTCCCCCCGGGCATACCGGGGGGTGGTACCGAAAAGTGAGGAGATTTAAAAACATCCAGCTTTTCGTCTATTAAGGGGGATTAGCGCAGTTTTGCCAGGATTAACAGTAAGGTTTTCCTTGTTGCACCATCCCTCCCTTCCCCAGTCCCTTTTTTTAAGCCCCAGGTTGTTTGTTATGCTTCCCCAAGACAAGTATAGTGATGTCATCCGAACCCCTGGGTATAAAAACCATTTTTTCAGTTCCACCGGACTTTTTTTTATTTTTTAATCTAAAAAATTCTAATCAGGATGTCTTACCAAAATAAATTTAAAAATTTAATATTTTTTTATATTCCGAAAAAAAAAAAAATATTAAACGGTACTTGTAAAACTTTCCAAAATAACAATAAGATATCTAAAATTTTTAAGTAACTTGAGGTTATTTCAAGAATCACTTTAAAAAAAACCCTTTTGAAGTTCAGCATCGCAATTTTTTAATACAGTTCGAAAAAAAAAAAAATTTGGGGGGGTTTAAAAGTTGATTTGAGATAATATATTCAAATTTGAAGAATATTTCCAAAAAAATAATTTGACTAACAGTTTAAGCACAAATTACCACAAATACAGATGCGAAAGCCTTAAAAAAATGATGAAAATTTTTTTGACCTTGTAAATGGGGAAAAAATTTACCCCCAATGCAGACTACGTTTTCTTTGATGTCCGGTTTAGATGTTCTGCGCCATTGCATTACGAAGTATAGGAAAATGGAGAAATAAAATGGGGTAAATAATAGTGCTAAAAACTATTTTATTTATTGAAAAAAAACCCCTTTTTATCCAAAAAGGGACAGAATTTTTTTTTTCTATTTGTTTTATCGTTTTTCATTGAACTACATAAACCCCCTTTAAAAATTTTTAAAATAGTGTAAAATATTTTCAATCTTATAAAAATTTTTTTATTATATACTCGGGGGGGAACTCGTCGTATGGGTGCATAAATTCTACAGTTTTTTTTTTTTCAAGGAACGAAACGTAAATTCCTTCCTTTTGCCCCAAAGTTCAAAAAAATGACGTTAAAAATATATTTTCTAATTTAAAAAAAAGGACAAACCTCTCTTTTGACGATTTTTTTGCCATAGATAAAAACCATTTTAAAATACGCTTTAAACTAAAAAAATAATTTGGTGTTGTCTACAATATCGGACTGTTTTGAAATTTTTAAACAAAAGCATAATGATAAATTTTAATAGCCTTATTAATTAAGTACCCCCCCCCATAGGTAAATGCATTTTGCGTTAGAAATTTTTTTCATTTCTGTAATCATAGTCTGGCAGAGTTATTCTTAATTTTATTTGCTGGGGTAATAGTTTTCTGGAAAATAGTATTTTTTAAAATTTTTAATTTTTAAAAAAAGAACACCCAAGTCGTCGTCACAATTCATATCCAAAATAAAAAAAACTTTGACAAAACAGTTATTGGCCCGTTAAATTTTTTATAGGGTTGGATTGAGGAATTCCCCCTTTTTTTCTTGCCCCTGCCGAAATAATTTTCGAGATGTCTTGATTAATTCTTTTGTTTTAATATATTTAAACCCTACCGTAGAGAGTCGCTGCCAAAGTGCTAAATCCCTTTATTGTTATCCCCCCTTTCCCCGGTACGAAATCGACATTTGGGGGGATGTCCGGCCCAAAATTTTTATTATTTTTTTTTAAAATTTTTTAAAAAATAACCACATTTCATTTAAATGGGTTTTTAAAAAATCTAAGGGCCCAAAATGATGGAACGCGTTGTTAAATTTACCAATGGTTAAGTTGTTGCTTAACAACGGTTTAGAATGTTTAACAAAACGTCTTTAAAAAGGTTATTCAATTTTTTTAGTAGACAACCTGTCAAAATCTGACATTTTTTAAATTTTTTTTCCGTTTTTAAATTTTTAAAAAATTGCTAACCCCTTTGCTAAATTTAACAACGCGATCATCACTCGGCCAAAAATTAAAACTTTTTTTGTACGGTTTTGGGGATGATTAATATCTCGGAATTTAATACATCAAACAACTTATCAAATTTTTCAAAAACCTCAATAGTGGCTTTAGCTTCAGCAGGTAAAACCCCCCAAACTCATTTGAGTTTGCATTCCACAAGCTACTGTTCTAAAAGTACTTGTACAGATGGTTTAAATTTTTTCATTTTCTGAAAGAATGGGTAAATATGAGCATCGGTAAGTTTGGGAGCGCATCTGTAAGGCGACTTTTTATCTTCGAAAAAAAAATTTTCAATAAGATTCCCGGATGTTTGTTTATTTTAGAAATAGAATATATTTTGTTTTAAATTTTTTTGGTTGCTTTTGGAAAAGGGGGGAGTATCAAAAAATACAAAATTAAAAATTACCTATGAAAATTTCCCCGGATTATCTGGGGTAACTTTTAAAAAAAGAAAGCTGAATAAAATTAGCCCCCATATCAGTAACAAGCCTTTTGAACACATAATCCTACATTTGATAATTTATTAACACATTCATTTAGTACAACTTGAATCTCTGGAGCTTAACTTGGGTGTTAATAAAAAGTATGCGATTGGTTGTTTCCAGTTATGAAACAAACCTCTAGCCATAATGACAGCTACATTCTGAGCTAAAAAGAGAGTCTTTGGGGATCATTTCCTATGGAAAAAACCCAAAATTTTTTTCTAAACCAGTATCAAAGTATAAGTTTGACTTGAGGGAAGTCTCATCTATGCAAATATTACTTTTTTTTTTTTTTACCTTTAATTTTTTTTTTGGGGGTTTTTTTCATGTGTAGAGTCAGGGGGCGGTAGAGGTTTTTTTAAGGGCATCAAGGGGATATCAAAATTAGTAAGGGGATTTTTACAATTGGGAAAAAAAAATTGGTTAGTAAAGAAGCAAAATATGATTAGGTAATTACCTGATAATACAGTGATTTTTTTGGGGGCTCAAAAAAAGGGATCTTCGTGACTTTTTTTTGATGGGCCGAAAAAAAGTGTTGGAACTGCATGATCATAAAGATGCTTTGAGCCAGCTGTGTTTTATACACAAATTTACTTTCAAAGTGATTTTCGCACAATTTATAATTGTGGAATTTTTTTGCAGAAGATCTTCTTTCCCCGCAGATTTGAGCCTTTAATCTGGAAGTAAACACAAAAAAAATTTTGGGTCTATTGACAATAAACTCAAATGCGATTCAGAAAAAGAAAATTTTTCTTTAGAAATATCGAATATTTGATTTATATATTTGTCGAAAACATTTTATATTTTTAACTAAACCTCTGTATTCTGGTACTTATATTTTACTGTATTTGAAAAAAAATTCAGCTCAAAATTCCCCAAACCTTTTTTAAGTAAAAAGGCTATAAAACGGGGATCGACTTCTTTTTTTTAAAATCTGCCCCCTTTATCAAATTTGTAGATCCAATTTTTAATTATAGGAAAAAATTTTTCAAATAAAAACCTTACTTCACCTTTGGGGAAAACTAAATAGCGATTTTTTCCCCCCACTTTTTCAGAGCAGTGAAAAAAAAACACATTTAAACCCCGCCATTTTCAAAATACAAAAAAAACAATAATAATCACAAAATTGAATGAATCGAAATATTTTTTAAAAATGCCTTTTGACTAAAGAACAAAAAAGCGCGCACTAAACTCAAAATTTTTTCAGGAAACACGAAACTAACTGAGAGCACCAAAAACTGGACTGCGTACTAGACCGAGGGGTGGCTTGCATCCAGCGAGGAGGCGTGTCGAAAAAATCGTTCGGTTGCCGTCGCTTCCGTTCCTTTTTGCATCTGCTATTTGTGGTAATTTGGGTTTTTTAAACCCCCGGCTTTGTGCAAAAAACTTTGTCGCTTGATTTATCATCGGGGAAATTTTGAAAATATCATTCGTATCGAAGTTACCATTTGTAAGTATGAAAACTAAAGATGATCCGGATTCGTGATCCAAAAAAAAGGGGAAATTTATTTCCGGTATTCGATTTTTTTTTATTTAAAAAAGGGAAACTGATTCGTATTTTGATTCGTTCCCCTTTTCGAGGACCCCGATACGTAAATCGATCCTTTTTTTTAAAGGGGTCCGTCCCAGCTCTGCACCTTAAAAAAAAATGGGCGGAGACTCTAATTTTAAAGAAAATAATAATACTAGTTGCTAATAGTTTAAATTATTCATTGCAAAAAGTAAAAAAAAGCGGTCTGAACATGGGCCGTCAAGCAAAAAATAGTTTACAGTGCGCGGGTTGGCCGGGGAAACCCACGTGGTCTATTTCTCCCGGGAAAACCGTTTACTCACCATTGAAAGGGGACCAAACGCAATTATTTATTTGTAAAAAAAAGTCGCCGGGCGCGGGTCCCATTCAATACTGTTTTTTTCATTCGAATCTTTTTAAAGCAATAAATCGTTGCTTAAAAAAAGTTGCTATGCGCGGGGTTTAAATTTTTTCGGTTATTTTTTCGCTCTAAACCCTTTAGCTTGAGAAGCAATGATTTTAACTTTTTAAAATTATCTTTAAAACATCATAAAAAATTATTGCTGAACTTCTTAAGGAAAATTCAAATGATTTTACTCATAAGTTAATTTACATGACAAAATACTTAGCAAAGCCTTTTTACTACATCAGATAAAATACTTCTTGTCGTATCTAAAAAGCATATCATTTTAAAATAACCAAACTTTATCTACGATAACAGTTTTATTTTGGTAAATATATCCATAAACTTGTCTATGTGACTTAAGGTAATTCTAGTAAAAAGTTTTGGATATACTAGACAAGGTATTGGCTGTTTTTTTTTCATCTTGGATAAGAATAAATGGAAAGTTAAGGCCATCTTACTGTCAAGGGGTGTTTTTTTTATTTTCATGTTATGTTTATTTTCACATTTTCTTGATTACATGTCAGTATTGACATTATTTTTCCCCGGGTATACAGTGGCTATCCTTTTGCATAGAATGCTGTGAGTAGTGAGTAGCTTTAGCCTTTTTGTATCAATAATTTTTTTGCTTATCTTCCATTATAGAGACATATCGGTGTAACAAATTAAGTGTTTGAATAGAAATAGAGCTGCACCTTTTGTTTTATATTAGGATTTTATAGTTTATTAAACATCATCACAGATACGTATGTAGGTAACTATGGACCTAATGACTATCATGTAAACCCGGGGAGTATAATCGCATTTATTTATTATTATTATTTTTGATTTGAGAGTTCGCCTTTTAATGCATTTTTAAAAAGATCAATTTAAAAATTTTTTTTTAAAATATCCTAATAAGAATAAAATGCATTCTGAGCAGCGATAAAGAAAATCATTAAAAATCTGTTTGAAATATTCTGAACCTTTTTAAGACCCCTTAATTATAGAATTAGTATTTCTGAAAAAAAAATTAAACTCCATTTTATCATATAGGCAATATTTTTATTGCAAATTTTTTTCCATTATTTCTTCAAATTTTTTTAAACGCAAGACAAAAAAAAAAAAAATTCCTTTTTTTCAAAATTACAGCACGAAGTGTTTTGCGGCGACCCCCTCGACAACATATTTTCTGTCCTCGGGCTAACCGTAACGGGGGAAAAAAAGCCCCCCCTTTTTTCAGATAACCCCGGGGAAAAACCCCCCGGGTTGAAATGGCAGCAGCCCCAACGGCGTAAAGGAGCACTTCATTAGCATGCATACAACGCAGCAGCGCTCGGGGGAAAAAATTTCCGTTTAATTAGCATTTGGGGTGGTCTAACGATAATTAGTCGACGGGGCTAGCAGCGGGGGGGCGCCCCGGAAAACGGCGTGAAAAGACGACGACACAATCCCCCAGGACGTGGGCAAAAGACGATAACATTAAAAAGGAATTTGAAAATAAATGGTTATACCCTTTTTAAAAAAAAAGTTAATTTTTCTCTTAAGTGAAAGATACTTTAATATCTAAATTTGAGCATTGGAGACCCACCCTTGTCCTCCCCGAACAAAAAAACCATGTAACTGTAGCTCTATATTCCAAAAACATACATTTTTTTTTTCAGCCGAAGCACTTAATTCCCCCCTTTTAAACCCGTACAGGGCTATTTATTTTAAAGAAAAAAAGGGCTTTTTTTTTGAATTCCCCGTACTTTAAAAAAAAAAAAGGGTATAGCCATTTTGTGTATTTTTCTCCTAGAATTTAATAACAGTCAGAAAAAAAAATTTTAAACAAAAAAAAAAAAGTTACAGCACAGTGACGTATTTTTTTTTAATTAATTTTTTTATTTATTTATTTTTAAAATTTTTATATCAATAAGAGATTTTTACGAGGCCCCCCCTTATAGGGGTTGCTGGGTTTATTTCCCCCTTGTTCTGCTGCAAAAATTTCTAAAAACTGCATACTATACTATAAGGATAGTTTCACCTGAAAAAAAATGGCTGCCACAGGTCACAGGTGCATATTTTTAAAACTAAGAATTTTAAAAAAACCCTTTTATTTTTGCAGTAGTTTTATGATGCGGTTTTTTTCCAAAAAAAACGGCTTTCAATTATAACTCTCATTATAAATGTGGAGGCCCGGGGAAAACAACGAAGATATGTTGCAAATTTCCACCGAAATATATTTTAAAAAGATTTTAAAACTGAAGGTCTTTTTTCCCCAAAAAACAAAAAATTTTTTATATTAGAAAACGGACTATAATAAGAAAAAAAAAAACCCGGATCGAGCTATTCTAAATTTTTATTTTGTATCCCATAAAGTCAATTACTGACGCAGTTAGAGACTTGAGGTATGGCCCCCAAAAAAAAGAGTGTTTTTCGACGGTTCAGAGAATACTGAAATATTTTAAAAATATCTTCCATATCACGTTCTTTCAGTGCAGCATTTAACACGTGAAAAAAGGGGAATGCTTTCAATTTTTTTCCCCAAATTTAATCCATGAACAAGACAACGATCCTACCCTGTTTCAAACGATTTTTTGGGGCGGAGGGGAACCAGTTCACTACAGGGGGGCTGTTTAACCGACGCAATACGCACAGCTGGGCAAGACAAAATCCCAGGAAATTTCAAGAGTTTAAAATTTAAAGGGAAAATTTTCTTTATGTCTGGTGTGGTGTGCTTAACAATAGAATTGTTGGGCCAATATTCTATGAGGAATCTTAATAAAAAATACTTTTTGAAAGTAATATTGAAAAACAGACGGTGCGCCCCCCCCTGCTGTTCGTCAAGTTGTGCAGTATCTCAATCGCTGATCAATCAGTGGTTATAGCACTATTAGATGGCCTTTTTAAAGTCCAGATTTAAAATTTTTTTGGCACTTTTTTATAGGGTCACTTGAAAAATGTCTTTTCCCCAAAAGGCAACAAAAACCCGGAAAAAAATGAAAAAAAATTTTTTTAAAGAAATTAATCGTCTTAATCAAGAACCTCAAATAATATCGGCGAGCTTAGAAAGTCTAAGAAGGGGTTATAGATCATGTTTTAAAAATAAGGGGGGGCATATAGAACATTTAGATTATTAGTAACATTATAACTTTTGTTATTAGTGTTCTTATTACCACCATATTTCACCTCGTATTGTATTTTAATTTTTCCGTTTATTGTAATACCCAAACTCGGTTTAGAAATGGATATATCATATCTTTTTTTAAATATAATATAATTTGAAGCCGTTTTTTTGATAAAACCTCATTATAAAACTACTAAAAAAAATAATAAACGTATTTTTAAAATTTTTTATTTTGGGCAAATAAGCACCTGTGACCTGTGACAGCCGGGTTTTTTTTAAAGGAAAACTATTCTTAAAGTATCAGGGTTTTTTTGAAAATTCAGCAGAACCGCGGGAAAAAAAACCCGCAACCCTATATTACCGAATTTTCGTAAAAAACTCTATCTATTGATATAAAAATATACGGGGTTTTCCCCTTAAAAAAAACGTCCCCCTGCTATAACTTTTTTTTTTTTTGTTTCAAATGTTTTTTTGTTTAAAAAATTTTAAATTTCCCACGGAAAAAAAAACACAAAAAAGGCTTATTTTTTTTTAAAAAAATACAGGGAAGTTCAAAAATAAAGCCTTGTACATTCTGTATGTGTCTCAAAAAAATTTCCCTTTCACAAGATAATTTTTTCCCCGGGGTTAAGCATTTTCCCTCCCATTTTAAACCAAGTTTCTTTTTTTTTTTTTCTAACGAATATCCGCTTTCTTCTAAGAATTTTTGGGGGCACCCCAACTTTTTCATTTTCCCCCCTTGGGCCCCTTTAAAAAAAGGACCCTTTTTATGAATAGTAGATGCAAAGATCGAAGTTTCCTTTAAAAAAAAAAAAACCATATCCCCGTGCCTTCTTGGGGATAGCAAAACCCCACTGATCACTTCAGGATATTAAAAACCCCCAAAAAACCTATATAAGGACATATATAATAGGGGGGTAAAAATAAAAAAATTTTTGGGTTTTTTGGAACGGCAGGGGTGCAAAAATTTTAGTGCGTGATAATAAAACGATCTTAAAAAAAATTTTAAAAAAACCACCCCTTAAGGTGCCCCCACCCCCCCAAATTTTTTTTTTTTTTGTTTTTTTTCATTTGAGTTCTGACCCCAATTCCCCTTTAACGTAAGACAGAAAATTTTCAAATTTTTTGCTCTTTTATTGTGCCCAAAAACCTTGGGGGTTTTTTCAAAAAACAAGAAAATTACCTTTTTTTCACAAAATTTTTTTAAATCTTTCCCCCAAATAAAAAAAAATTTCAAAAAACCCTACCATAATAAAAAAAAAAAACAATTTTTTTTTTTGGGGGAAGGGGGGCCCAAAAAGGGGTTTTTTTTTTTTTTTTAAAAACGCTTTGTTATTACGCACCACAACTTTTTTAGCAAAACCCAAAACATGTTTTTTTTTTTTTAATTTTTTTTTCTACCCCCAAAATACAAAGCCTGGTGCAGTTTTTTAAATAATTGTTTTTTTTGGGGTGAAAAAGGAAAAAAACACTCAAGTGAAACGGGCTCGCTGGCTGGTCCACTACAGAAAAAAAATTGTGATTAGATTCTACAGATATTAATGCAGTATTTCTTTTTGGGCTAAACATCCTACAAGAGCAAAAATTTACTTATTTTTAAAAGGTATACCTTCAGGGTTTTTGCCTAAAAAAAAATCGTTGGTTGCCAATATGTTTTTTAAAAAAAAAAAAAACCTTGAAAAAAAACCTTAGAACCAGCTTTCTCCTCTTCTAGTGCTGGGGGGGCCAGGTGAGCCCCGGGTATCTATGGTGTATCATATCTTAAAATTATCATAAATATTAGAACTTTTGAAAAGTTTTTTTTTTTTTTTTTTTTAAAAAAATTTTTAAAACTATTTTTTTTTTTAAAATTAAACATAATACGCTTACCCATAATTCAAAAAACCCCATTTTTGGGTTCCCCAAATAGTGGCAACTTATACTGGGTTTTTTTTCCCCTTGGGACCCCTTTTTTCGGTCACTCGACCCCCCTTTTGGACACTATAGAAAGGGGCCCCGTATGAACTTGTGGCAACGTTTATTGGGGACCTCTCCCAAAAGGGGCACTTATACGGGGGAAAATTGGGATTCATGAACCATGGTTACTAAAAAATTTTAAAAAATGCAGCGGATCACTAACTCGTGCCCCTACGAGGAGGGGGGGTTGCCCCGGTCCAAAAAAAAAGGGGGGTGTGCGGGGGTTTTGGACTAAGATTTTCGGGTTTTTTTTTTCCCTAAAAACGAATCTGAAGTAAAAAGGGGGCAAACAGAAAAAAACCTTCTACCAGGGGTTTTGGGAAAAAAAAAAATTTTTAAACAAAAAGAAACAAAAAAAAAAACATAAAACAAAAAAAAGAGCTTTCCAAATTGCCTATATAAACTTTTTTTAAAAAAAAAAATAAGGAATTTTTAACCAAAATTGTTTTTTTAAAAAAATTTTTTAGTCGAAAAGGATTTTTTTTAAACTGATTTTTGGATTGTTTGTTTGTAATAAATCATTTATTTTTTTTTTAAATTTAAAAATTTTTTAAATTTTTAAAAAAACCCAAAATTTAAAAAAAAATTTTTTTTTTTAGAGGTATTTTTTAAAAAACCGAAAATAGGGTTTTTTTTAATTTAACTAAAAAAATTAAATTAGACCAAAAGTTTATAATCTAAATTAAAGTCCTTTTTAAAAAACATAGTTTTTGTTATATAAATTTTTTGTATCTTTTAAAAATTTTTTAAAAATTGACGTCTGAAAAAAAAAATTGGTAATATCTAAATTTTCGCTTTTTCTCCTTTTTTTTCTGTTTGCCCCCCCAATTTTTTTTTAGATTTTTGTTTAGCGAAAAAAAAACGCCAAAAAAAACCTTTTCGCCCCCCCCTTTTGCCATTTTTTTTTGGGGTTTGATTATCGACCTCCAGCCTTAAACTAACGACCCCGCCACTCTCGGCATGGTTGTCCTATTTATATTAGATTTTTAAAATAACTTCATGCTTTGATAAATATTGTGCCAAATTTGGTTATAGTCGGTTTAATGTTTTGCAATCCAATTGCGTTTAAAAATGGGTTTTGCAAATTGTGCAGAGCCCAGAATGTGACACTTAGACATTAATTTATGATCACATATACTAGAGCCCCCAAGCATTTTAACGTTCTTCAAAAAATTAAAGTCGGATGATTTGGACGCCCTTAGCAATTGTTAAAAGTTATGAAAACATTTCTTTTGTTTATAAACAAATTCACTATCTTTACGAATCTTGATAAAAACTTTACTGAAAATCTGAAGCCAAAATGATCCGATTTTATAGTTTTAAAAGACGCTTAAAAGCCAGTTCCCTTGTATATGTGAGAAAAGTTTAAATGTCCAAGTCCCATATTCTGGACTTTGCACAATTTGCATAATTATCCATTTTTTAAACTCAATATTTGGGTTGCAGAATAATTGTGCACAATCCATTCAACCAATTTTAATGAAATTTGTTACAATATTTCACCATCGTATGACTCTTTGGGCCCAATATGGAGGTTCTCAGGTAAATCTAAAGGCTCCAAAAAATCATGCAAAAACTTTGTTTTTTGTCTTTCGTTTTTTTTATTGCAATTTAGCAACAAAGGATACGCATTTTGTGATTTCTTTACAATTTCATCTTATAGAAAATTTAATTGTCAATTCTTACAGTTGTTCCCAACTATCAAATTTTTTTTTCATTTTTTTTTTTAATTTTGTTTATTGGTTAAATGTTCCACACCTTTCTGAGAGGAAGCATCTTTTGATCCTTGACATATACATCCTTTTGAAGGGTTTTCTACAAAAACTTGTTTGTCACCTTGCACATCCCACAACTCCTGTTTTTTTTTATAGATAAGGCTTGGTCTATTATGCTAATATGAATTATTTAAATATTGATAAAAGTGCTTAATAGAGTTTCTGATTTCTCGACTATTTTTTTCTTTTTAACCAAAACTTTCCTGGAATTTCCCGGGACTCGAGAAAAATTTTAAATTTTATGAAGCCTTTAAAAACTTCAAAATAAAACTTGTGTTAAAAAAGTGAAATTCTATTAGTGGAAAGATCTTTAACCTTTGGTATAGAAATACTAAGCAAAACATCATCCTAATTACGTTAGATTTATGTTTTCTTGTAAACCATTTAATGTTTTGTCAGATTTCTGATGTAATCGCGAAGCATTAAGCCCGCATAATAGTTTTCTTTTTACCATAGAAACAATAAACAGAATGTCATTAGTTATTTAATTTTTTTTTTTTTTTAGAAATAGGTTGCCACTTTTTCCTGCAGAAAACTTGTTAACTGTGTTAAGCTCTCTGGCCCCTTTTGCCTTCGCAAACGATTCTTGTTTCAATCATCGGGAATAAAATGACGGACCTAAGTTCCATCTTTGGTAATAAGTCGAATTTGAAGACTGTGGTCTTTAAAAGTTTTAATAATTTTGACATATCTGTTCCTTTACCCTTGCATCCCCAGTACCACCCATTTTTTATTATTTTCAATAACATCCAAACCAACCGCAATAGATAGGTAATTTACTTGAGAGGATAGTCATTTCCGGATACAGCCAACATTCGAGACTAATTTTTGAAATTGTCCTTGTTTTTAAAGAATGATACATGTTCCTGTTACAACAAATTAATCTTTTGTTTATGGCATTATGCCATAAATCTAAAAGTTTTCAAAATTTTCAAAAATTTTCATTCAATATTTGAATAAAATTAATTATTGCTTAAATTACTATTTTAAGTTTAGTTTTAAAAAGACTTAGACTTGTCGCCAAAACATTTTTTGTTGATCTTTTAAGGGTTTTTATGTTTATATTTTAGGTGAGAGTGAGTTCGTAAGGGTCAGTTGACTCTGTGTACACTGTCTATACTCTAGCTAGGACACCCGAAGCCGTCCCTTCTTCCTTGTCTGGCAAGTAACCCAAAGAATATTTTGTAATTATAGAACTAATAATGCGGCACTTAATATACACATTATCTTAAAAAATTACAGTCAAAAAATCTGGTTTAAGTATAAAAAATCAAACCCTCATAGTTTCTTTGAGTCACTTGTCAGCCCAGTTTTGTATGTATTTTTAATTCCGGCATTTAAAAAAAAAACATTTAAAACGTTTCCGCATATTTATTAAAAAGTTACACAACGCGTTATACTTGTGGCAGTTAGGCATAATTTTTCCATGCAGTGACCTCGATTAAATAGGTAGTTTTTATAGACACTGATTTGTTCGATACAAAGTCCCTCTTCGTTTTATGGCCAAAACAATACTTAAAACAATATTTTTTAAGATCAACAAATTTTTCTAATAAAGTGAGCTGTGCTATTATTCAGTGCAAAACAATTGATGTTGATTTTATTTAAAATAAAGAGCTTTAAATGAATATAATCAATAAGAAGCCTTAAAGAATTTGTTATTTTATTTACACACATCATTATCTGAAATAAATAAGAGAATATTTAGGTTGAATTTTTACAAAAACATGTTTATTTTCCTCTTTTGATACAAAATTTGCCTTTGCTGCCTTTCTTAAAATATAAGTAAAATTTACTTAGTTAACCGACCCAGCGTATGTATCCGTTATTTCAATTAGCAGAAATCTTGGAGACGCGCAGTTAACCCACCGTTCGTCCGATTCTCCGTGGTCACGCGCGGGCCTCCGGATGCGGCGGCATTATCAAAGGCCGCCGTTCCCGCCGTCGATATGCCTTAATCGCGACGCACGTTCATTACCATGCAGCTGCACAGCAGTTCGATTCGTTCCCGCCAACTGTAAATCTTTGGCAGGAACCAGAATTATAGGAAAAAAGATTTTCTGGTAGTCGTGAACTCCATAAAGAGTCATCATATTCTGATAATTTATCATAAATGTTTATTTTGCCTACTATAAAGGGTGTCTGAAAAAGGTCTTTACCAAAACCTACCACATGTTCTTCAGACGAAAATAAGCCGATTTAAGGAAACTTAGCTTAGTAAAAAGTTGCTTAGTTTTTTGGGCGCTCGGCGGCGCTAAAGTGACAATTTTAAAATCGCTATTTGGATTAATTCAAAAACTGCTTATGGCAGGCTATTTTGCCGAAATTCCGTACGTTAGCATTGCTTCATAAGGCAAAAAAATTCATGTCACAAATATGATTTATATCAGTTCATGGGCGTAGAACCTGGGTATTTTATTAAATGCTTATTTTAGATTTCTACGCCAATAGAACAAATGGGGTTTGAGTACAAAATTCAGGTCAACCAACCTATTTGCTACAAAAAAGGTTCTCAAATAGGACTGGATTTCTCTAACGGTTTTCGAGAAATTTGCATTTTTAAAATTTGCAGTAGTTTTTACCACAAAGTTAAGTGACAGGATGTATCTAAAAGGTCTTTAAAAAAACTCATTACATATTTCTTAGACCAAAATGAGCCCATTTAACTTAGCTTAGTAGAAAGTTGCTTAGTATGGGCACTAAACGGCGCTGAAGTGACAGGCTGTAACTTGATTTTTTGGTAAAAAAGTACTGCCAATTTTCAAAATGCAAATTTCTCGAAAACCCTTAAAGGAATCAAGTTTTTTTAAGAGTACATTTTTTGTAGCAAATAGGTTGGTTAATCTGAATTTTGTACCCAAACCCCCATTGTTTCACTGGCGTAGAAATATGAAATAAGCAACATGTGTTATGTATTCATAAACAAAATGAAGCTTATACCATACCAGACTAGCCAACATTGTACTGAATTGCTATTTGTTTTTTTTTTAATCAGCTGTGGCAATTTTCAGTTATTGTCTGAAGAAAGGCCAGATTATTATTTAATCCTTAACTGGTGCAGCGCGGCCTCGTCTGACAGACTAATTCAATTTCACAATTCCTTATACTCGTTGTTCCTCTCCTGTTGCTCGACAAAAAACTGCCATATTTTGGTTGGTTTGGTTATATTTCTTTATAGGTTGAAAAGAACTAAACGTGTGTGGTAGTCTGTTTGTGTGACATTTTAATTTGAAACAAATAGCCGGCAAATCCAAGCGTGTGTATTTTGGCGATGATAGACTTGCATTTTTTACACTTTGTAAGTTAAATTAATAATTTTACCTGTTTTCTAGTAACTGGGTAGCCCTGATGTCAAATCTTTTGGTTTTTTTTTTGTATCCCGTAAGGTTATTTTTTAAACCAGTAAAATCCAAAAATATAGAAAAAACACGATTTATTTTATTTATCAGCTAGTTTTATAATATATTAAAGAACAAAATACATAAATCTACAAAACACACAAAATACACCATAGAAACTATTAGAAATAGTACCCTATACTTTAGGCTTTTAAAAAAACACATTTTTTTTTATTTTAGAAAATCTTTTTTCGTTGTTTTTCTGTCGTATCTAGCTAAAAGAAGATCTCTTCTCCATATCCAACAGTTATCGGCCATCAATTTTCCTCACGTCCCCAAGATTTTTCGGGAAATAGTCCAAATGGGAATGTAAAAAGTCAATTTGTATGCTCATACTGAAATTAGGAATCCTAAATTTTTCCATTATGTTTTCAACGATCTCAACATAGTTTGGGTCTTTATAATTCTCTAGAAATTTAGATATGTACAACTTCATTAGAAGCATTCCATATTCCATGCATGTTGTTCCTTATCTTCCATTACATTTTTAAATTCTGTACCTGTCATCAAGCTCCTAATCTGCGGCCCTACAAAGATTTCTTCCTTTAATTTTGTCTTTGACAGAGCCGAAAATATTCAACACAATTATTAAAAAAAGTTTTCTTCTTTGCTTATTGTCTTAACAAATTGATTGAAAGTCCAAGTTTTATGTGAAGTGGTGAAAGTAAAACTTTTTAAAGGTCAACAAAACTTTTGCGAATTACATTTTTGGTTCCAGGTGTTCAAGTCTCTCTTTTTGTGACCATTATTTATATGCAATGCTGTTCTCGATTCCTGCTACCCCACTCACATGGAAATTTTCTTAATCCAGACTGCTTACCCAAGAGAAAGCCACACACTTCCCAGTTGTCATTTGCAGATTGTATTCTTAAAAGTAATTCCTCTCAATTTTTATACTTCTTCTTTAAATAAATTTAAAAGCACTACAGGAAATCATTTTTGGTTATTATATAAAAGTTAAAGTATTACGTTAATTTAAAATGTAATAAAACGCCTATTATAAGATTTTTTCTTATATTTTTTTTTTTGAAAAAATCTGTGGATGAAAATGACTTAGTTATTAATATATAAAAACTAAGCTTAACAAATAAAAACACGTCATCACAAATGTCATGCAGACCTGTGCAATTGTTATTTAAAAGGTTTTATTAAATGGTAGGTACAAGAAGGGAATTGACAGGGGTAGTGGTATAGATGTGTCGGTGGACGATAATATTGAATTAAAACATAATACAAGTTCGGAATTTTCTAAATTTGAGGACAATATTGAGTGGGTGTTTTCTGGTTTCGTACACTCGCGTTTCGTACATTTCAGAAATTTACCAAAAAATTTCTCGTTTTATTGTTTATTCAGAGCCCTAAAATCCTTTTGTCATATTTTAATGACATGTTCCACATGTTGTTGTTTATTGAATTGTCTTGGGCCTACAGTTTTTTCACATTTAATTTAATTTAATGTTAAAAAAAAACATTTTGTCTCACAGACTACGCTGGATCAGTTACGTTTGCAATAGGGTACCGGACCAGTTAAATAACGTGCACTCAACATGGGCGAATCCAATATGATCTCATTAAATCCCCTCTAAAGAAGCGGGGGTCATTAAAAATCTCACGTGAAATTTTTAATTCAAAGAATGTACACTATTGTTATAGATAATGACGAAAATCATTTGTTATTTTTTTTACTGTCCCCTCTGTTCCCAAAACAATGTTCATGGCTACTTAATATTTTTATTATTCGACGACAAATAAAAAATTGCAATTGGAGTTTTTAAAAGAAAAAAATACCTTTAAGCTCTTCAATACATCTAAATAAATTTGATTCTTTAAACATTATAAAGTATATATTACAAGGGAAAGAGGGTGTCTGACCACATCTTACCAAATTACACCCAGGGGAGAGAGGTGTCCAAACTTTAAGAAAAACACCTCGCATAATTAATGGTTAATTGCAATATACTTGCATTTTTCTTGGTAATTTTGGAGTACTATACAACTAAGCACAAAATTTCAGACTTCATAATAAGCAATGTTAATTTTTTATTATATATTTCTATTGCTTAAAATGTCATTTATATGTAGTTTTTCTCACCTAAAATATTTATGTAAAATAAGGGCCCAAGTTCTTATCCAATAATCTCGGCCTCTTAAAAGTATAAGATCTAAAATTAGACCAAGATCTGTTCATAATTTTGTTCCAATTTTTTTAACTTGGCAAGTTTTTTACTAATCTGTTTCTCTTATAGGATATTCTTTTTTAATTAATTTAGACACTTTTTTATTATTACAGAGAGTTCATTAAAAAACTTGCCAAGTTAAAAAAGAGTCAGTCAGTCAGTAAGTCAGTATAGTAAAATTGGCGATTTTCAAGATCAAATATCTTAGAGATTACTTGACATATCTTTTGCAATTTTTTCCAAATAATTATAAATATAACACTTATGTGAATGTACATACTAAATGTCATACCATTATGTGGAAGGAGATCGAAGTTAGGCCGAAATATCCTTAAACATTTCATGTAAAAGTTTGGTGGCCGGAACTTGGCCCGGCGGCGCACTACAGTAAAATTGTATGCTTTCCTTGTTTTACAACTAAAAAATTAAACACATTTGATTGATTTTTTTTTAGAAAATTTTACCACCCTGTATCTCAAAAGCTAAAACGTTTAGGACATACGTTCATATAAAGTTTTCTTCTTAAAATAGACCCAAAAATTGTCTCCTTAAATATTGACGTACAAATACACAGTACAAAAACACTCTGTATATTGTAAAAAAAATACCAAACATAATATTTTATTTCTCGTAAACCGTTGATTTTATCGATGTCGATTAAGAAAACTTTTTTTTGTTTAAGGTTAAAGCTATTCAAAAATAGTATTGTTGAGCCTTTATCATACAGGGTGTTAAAAAAATTGCTATTATTGTGTTAGAGCTAGTCCGTCTCTGGCAAACTAAATAAGCCAAATATGATTTCGTGGGTTCATTTTAAGAATACTTATCTAGTAACCAACATCTTAAAAAAATATTAAATTACGCCTAGTATTTTAATATTAAAAAAAAAACAGGGTCGTCCGTTATGTACCTGTATCTCCGTAGGGGAGGGTCTCAGGAAAAAAGTTTATGGAAACTTGTCATAATATTTTTAGGTTTTCTGTTAGATTCCGAGAGATTGCCCACATATTCTGGGACACCCCGTATATATATTAACCTTTGGTTTAAATGGTTTGAAAGGTGTTCCTATTTTTTTCAAATATTTCCAAAACTTACAATATTTCCGAGACACGTTTGGAAAGTTTCAACATTTCTATTTACTACACTACATTACACTAAAAAAATTAACCACTTAGGGAAAGGAATAAATATATTGGTAGAAATAAATCAATTAGTATTTTTCTAAAAACCACGAAACAAATTTAATACCAATCTCAAAATGGATATTACACGTGACCAAGCTGATGTGCTATGAAAAGATATGATTATGTTACTTACTCGAGGGATATAACTTTGACGATTTCATAGAGAAATTGTTGGTGACTTGTTACGGTTATACAATAAAAGCAAAAAGCAAGTATATTGCACGCTTTTATGGTCTCGAGGGTTTTGTTACCCCGAAATTGCCGCTTTCCCACGTCCATCAACATGATGCAAAGTGTACGGAGTATACGAGTATCCATGCAGAAATTCTCAAACCCTCGCTCATAATATTATCCAATACCGCAAACTAAAGTCCTAGTAATTCAGTGGTTATTATTTGCCGTTGCCATTTCTTTTCTTTTACAAATATGTATGTATGATAGAGTTTGTTCCGCATTATTGTTGAATATGCATGAATAATTTTAAATCCCAACTTGATTTCTTTATTTCGCTACAATATACTAGATGTCTAGTTAAAAAAAAGTCACTCATGCTTTCCTAAAACTTTGAATATATATTAAAAAACTATAGAAGTTATCATTTAAAAAAGTTTAAAGAAAAAATATTATAGTGTGACCTATTGTTCCCCCCCATGTGTCACAATATCCATATCTGTTAATAAACAGTATATTATTTAAGTAAGAGATAATTTAAAAGTGTTCTGAAACATTGGAACAACCCTTTTCTCATATAATAAGTCGATTCTAAACAAAGCATAATTTTAATTTTTTTTATATTATATTTATATATATATATATATATATATATATATATATATATATATATATAAAAGTAGAATAAATGCAAAACATGGGTAAGTTGGGCTTTTTACTTTAAAAAAAAAAAATTAACTTATTTAAAAGAAAAAATTAATACATTTCGAAAATATTATGATTTAATTTCCTAAACCTAAAACACCTGGAAACTGGCATGAAACTTAATCTACTAGTGACATAGAAAATGCAACACCGAGTAGAAGTGCTGTAATTTTAAGCATACTTCTAAAATTTTTATGGTCTACTGATATATAGAACGTGATTAAAATTTGAGCTCGAAATTTCTTAAAATAGCTGAGGGATCCCACCTTAATGTTAATAATGTGTCGAAGCTCCTTTGTTCGCTACACATTCGTCGCTGCATTGATTGGATTAGGTGATTGATGTCTTCCTGGTGAATTATATTTCGGGCCATCTGAATTTCGTTTCGTAGAGCCTCCAATGCTTGTGGAGGTCGGGTTTCAACTTTTTCCCAAATTTTAAAAATTTTCCCTAATTTTAGGGAAGGTTAAAACAAGGCATGAACAGTCAATGTTTTTAAAAGAAAAATTTGAAAAACTCCCTTATAATTGCAGGAAACTGCAAGTTCAGGGGGAATAGGCGGACAGGGCAGCGCGTTTCCCCGGGCCCGCCCCAAAGGGGCCATTTTAAAAAAAATAGAAAGGCGAGTAACCCAAATAAAACAAACTAAAAAATGAATCCCCCCAAAAAAATATAGAACATATTTATAGAAATTTGGGTACATGTCCACGTTTTTTAAAAAGTATTCATAGTTTAGGGAAAATCTAAATTGTATATTCTTTAAACTATGATATGATTATTATATTATCAAAGAACTAAGGACTGGCAATCTTTTTGTATTTTCTATGGCCCTTGTGAACTACTTTTAAAAAATTAATAAAAGGTTAAACTTTGTCCCGGGGTTTTAACGTATGTCCCCAAAGTTTTCGGAAAATTTTTTTTAATTTTAATTAAATAGATAGCGTTTGGGTCAAGTTGCCTTGGAAAAAAATTATACATAACTAATACGTATTTAAATGGCACTAATAGATTTGTCAGGGTGTCGTCTGCAATATTCGTCAAAGTATTTATCATTTAGTTGGACAAGTACCTAAGGCATAGTTAAATTTTTTTGGGGCCCAAAAAATTTAATTTGAAATTTTCCAATAAAAAAACGGGAAAATGAATACCATGCAAATTTAAAAAATGGGGACCAAGGGTTTTTAATCGTGCCCGCGAAAGGAGTTTTGGGTTAAAGTGTGAAAACAGTTTGGGAAAGTCATAAAAAGATTGGCCGAAGATACAATGTTTCCCGCATGACCGTAAGTAGAACACTTGTCAGAAATAATTTAAAACGTTATAAAAGAAGAAAGGCTCCTAAATACACGGCAGCTCAGTTAGAAAAATGACCCAGATGTTGCCGTGCATTAAGACGTATTCATTTTCCCGGTAAAATTCTCATTATAGATGATGAAAAATATTTTACCTTGTCAAATTCCGAGATGAGAGGCAACGACGGATTCTATACACGGAATGTCGACCCCCGAACAAGTTAGATTTAAAGGCGAGGTAAAATTTGTCAATAAAATTTTGGTATGGTGTGCCATCTCAGAAGGCGGTGTTTCTCAGCCGCATATTGGACGTGTTCGCGGTGAGGCTATCAGTGCGGACATTTATATTAAAAATGCCTAACAAAACTTCTTCACTTTATAAATACTTATCATTCCAACGATGAAGTCATATTCTGGCCCGATCTAGCGTCGTGCCATTTCTCCAGGAGAACGACAGTATGGTTAACCGCTCGAAATATAAATTTGGTTCCTAAGTGCGACAACCCTCCAAATGTGCCTCAGGAAAGGCCTATAGAAGAGTTTTGGGGTCTTTTAATTTGAAAAGTATGTGATAATGGATGGGAAGCCCAAAATCAGGAACAGCTAAGGCGGAGAATATTGCAAAAATTTCGTGAGGTCGATTTAGCAACGGTCCAAAAGCTTATGGCTCATGCAAGACCAAAACTACGTGCCATCGAAGAATATGAACCCATGTATATTCTATAAAATATATTAATTATAAATAAATTAAATTTCCAACCAAAAATAAAGATATTAATTTTTTTCTGAAAACTTTAGGGACATACGTTATTTCAGCAAAACCTGGTCCATACCATACTAGAAACTAATTTTAAATTAGTTTTAGTTAGTGGTGTAAATCGTTCATGTATATTTCGTATATGGGTGACCACCTTGCAGTGGTTACGGCATTTCGTGTTAAGGACAAATATCAGAAAATTGTGAATCCTACAGGAGTACTCCAGAATATAATTTAAATATGTATAATGTCATATAAATTTAGAAGAATGTGATATTTATATCTTTGTATTTGCGTTATTATTATGTATTATTTGTATTTTCTTCTTTATAACCCAGTGACGTGAACGTCCATCTTTGTTGGCGGTTTATGCAAGTAAGAAATAAATATTTTTGATTTTTATTTTTGGTCTACACTCCTTTGAACGAAGGTTAGATGCAAACCAATATTTACACTTTTTAGATCATATTGGGCCAAATCTTCTTTAACACGCGAAGGCCTTTTAAAAGACATAATGCAACATAATGCAGTCCATTCACATTTTGAAAGGGTTGTTTCCGATTTTAAAAACAATATTTGTAATTGGTATTTCTTATATAATAATTACAGTCTAAAGTTTTGTACTTGCTACTGATATTTTGCGTTATTGCCTTTTTACCACTTATGCTACCATTTTAGTAATTTGAACAACAGTAAATAAAACTGATCGCTTTGACGCTAAAAAAGTTATTATCTTTTAAAAAAGTCATATTTTTCTTACGAAAAATATATTTTTCCAAAATGATATACCGCAAAAGGCAGCTAATTATTTTGATAAAACTGCAAGTTTTATTTTTGTTTATATATTTTTTCATTTTGGGACAGTCCACGAAGACTAAGGCCTAAGTACTAAGGTACCGTGGGTGTCTGAAGTGTGGTAGTAGGGAGTTTATTCACAGGAGACTTAAATATTTGGAGATTTGGGGGAAAAGGAAAAATTTCTGCGGGTAGCAGTTTCCATAGTCTGGACACTCTAGGAATGAAGGAATGAACAAACTGGGAAGTTCGGAGCCTCTCAAATTGGACTGTAAAAGGATGCATAAAAGTTACACCAGGTCTTGGTCTGTTAGGAGCTGCCAAAAGACGAATTATACTGCCCAACTCTTTGGAGCAAAATCCGTGAAAATACCCATAAAGAAGGACAAATCTCCTACAGCTCTTCGGTGGGCAAGACAAGGAAGCTTTTTTGTAAGTGTGAGATCATTAATAAGTTGAACAGCTCTTCTCTGGATGGAGTCAAGAATGATAAATATTGTAGGAGACGCCATTTCCAAGACGTGAGGACAATATTCTAAAGAGGGCCTGATCTGGATTACATACAGATTATACAGATTAGAACGAGAGAAATACTTTCTGGCTCGAAAATGAAATCCAAACTTTTTAAGCTGCTGAGGCTATGGTTGTTATGTGTTTGTGCCAGTTAAGGTTATTCTCAAAAGTAACACCCACATATGTAACGGATGAGCATTGTCCGACTTTTTCGCGATAGCAAACATGACTGTGTTTTAAAGGCATTAAACTGGACAAGATTTTTGGTGCCCTAATCCTTGTAAAAGAGATATCTGCATTGACCTGCGCTTGTTTTCCAAATCAGAATAACAGGGTGGCTTAAGAAATTGAATATTAGAGTGGAAGATACTATTGTCAGCAAAACTATGAATAGGTTGGTAGTGGAAAAGAGAAGATCGTTGATGTAAAGAAGAAACGGAGTTGGTGTCAGTACTGAGCCCTGGGACACCCAGAGCATTAATAGGATAAAAGCTGGAAGAGTGACCATCTACAATAACTGATATACGTCGATTAGAAAGCAAACTGGAGAGCCAAGGACAAAACCTAGATGAAAGACCGTAAGAAGGAAATTTGTTAAGAAACGCATCATGTCATACCTGATCAAAAGCTTTAGATATGTCAAGAGCAACAATCTGGGATTCACCAAGAAACTCAATAGACTTGCTCCAGTTGTGTGAGACAAAGGAAAGAAGATCAGCTGTAGATCTTCTGTGACGGAATCCATACTGTCTGTCATGTAAAATTTTGTGTTTCCAAATACTTCAAGATTTGGGAATTAATGAATTTTTCCATTACTTTGCGAACAACAGAAAGAAAAGGTATAGGTCTATAGTTAAAAGGGAGAGTTTTGCATCCTTTCTTGGGGACATCTTGCATACGTGCAGCTTTCCAGCGGAACAATGCCCGAGTCGTAAGAGAGACGAAAGAAGCGACTTAAGATGGGTGCAAGCTCAAGGGCACATTTTTTTAAGACGATTGCTGGTATGTCATCCAGCCCAACGATTTTTTGGTATTAAGAGAAAAAAGGATACGCTTGATCTGTTTGGCTTTAAAAATTATTTTGGACATTTTATGAGGAACAGGGCAACTCTAATTAAACCGTTATTAAAATCATTTTTTAGGATCTGTGGAAATAAACATTTTTTTTTAATATAAAAATATTCACAACTTATTTTAGGTGCTGTATTTTTTTACTCATTACCTTTGGGGAATAAACGTGTTTTAGCGGAGAAAAGTTTACATAGAAAAAAGGTACAGTGCTACATTTAAAAAAAAGCACTATATTTAGTTGAAATAAGAAACCGTAAACTAAAATCCTAAAAGTCACCAGCAAATTTTAACATTTATACGGGAATATACTCTATTTTATAGCATATCCGTTATGACAAGTTCTCGGTCGCAGGAGCCACCCTAAAGCCATCCACAGAGATTAGGGATAGCAAGTGCTGCAAAGCCTTTGCCGTAGGTGAGTTTAGTATGCAGATCCTGTGCTACGCGCCGTCTGTAACCCTGCTTTGGTCCTTCGGGATCCTAATCCGCAATGCCAGAAATACTGATGGTCCGGCTTTTTAATAAAAGCGATTCTATTTGATAACGTAATACGATGTTGAAATAAATTATTTGGATTGTATTACATCTCAGTTATAAAAGAAGTAGCAGCAAACATGGATAAATAAATAAAATATATATATATATATATATATATATATATATATATATATATATATATATATATATATATATATATATATATATATATATATATATATATATATATATATATATATATATATATATATATTATGTTTTGATACAGGAAAAAAAGGATCATTATCAAAAACACGATGTCTTTTGGTTTTTTTGATACTAAATGCTTTTAGCATCATATATTTACCTATAAAGAAATAGGGATTTAATTATTACTAGGGCCCGGATTTCGGAACGAGATTGTTCCCTATACGTTTTTTATTTCTGGTAAATTCGTTGGCGTGCGTATTAGGGAGATAATAATTATAAATAAATTTTAAAAAATGTGAAATAAAAACATAACAGTAGTGTTTTACAATTTCTTTGCATTACATGATATAACTAACGTTTCATGGTTGGTTTCGGTAAAATTGGTTCTTTAATAGTTTAAAATATGTCTAAGTCTAAAAAAACTCCGTTCGACATCACAACTTGTAACTGGAGTAAAACGAAAATGATTTTACAAGTCAGTTCTTGTGTTTTTTAGTGCCTCAAAAATATGTTTTATTTCTAAAAATCCTGGATTTCTTTTCAAGATTTTTTGTACATACAATTTTAATTTGTCATCAATTTCATTAGGAACAGATTTAAGCTTGTCTATGGTGATTTAAAATACATGAAATGAAGGCACTAGGGGGGCATTTGTTTTTACAACTGTTCAATCACATTCAAAAGATATCCAAAATTTTTAAAAATAAATTTTAAATCAGATTTAACATTTTCTGCATTTATAACATCTTTACTTTTTTTCACACCCAAAGCATCATCTTGTAAAGTGTTGATAACATTTTTTACCACATTATAATTTATATGGTAATATGTAACTGCTGAGCCATATTTCCCACCTTCTAATAGCAGGTTGTGGCGGTAATGCGATATTAGGACACATATCTTTAAATTTCGTAATACGCGCAGGTGACATATGAAAAACTTTTTTTACCTTGATAACTAAAGTATCAATAAATGAATAAAATTTACGTACCATTTCGCATATTCTATGTAGGACATGAGCTAAACATGTCAAATGAAGCAATTTGGGAAAATGTTTTTTAACTGTCGTCCTGCATTCAGCATATATGCAGCACTATCCGAAAGAAACAATACGCTACTTTGCTGAGTACTAGTGACTGACAGTAGTAAAGTAATACCTTCTACTACAGATTTTGTTATTGTCTTCCTATTGGTTTTAAAAAGAAATAGAATGTTAATTAAATATGAGTTTTCAGGTTCGTAATAAGTAATAACTTAAGGGTGCAACTATAATATTGGCAACATATATTCCCTTGATAACAGTGGTTTCCTCGACACTAAACCATAATTTTTTTCCTTCCAGATTGTGTCGTATTTTGTTTTTTGTAAATAGACCATATTAACATAGTTTTATGCAGAGTTGATTCGTCTGGTACTTTTCTGGGGTAGTGTTTTTTCCAAAAATGTCCTCGTGGACCGATAATTTATTTTATGAAGAAGAATATCAGCTGCAATAAAAGCTTTACACAAATCCATGCAGTAGTCTGCGTTTGATACATAATGTTTTCATTCTGTAGATTTAGATGGCCCCCGGAAAACTTTGCATATTTTCTAAATGTTGTCGACCTTTAACATGTCGCTCAATTTGATATGGCTTTGTACAAATAAATTCACATTTAGCAATGGACTTAGCAATTGTTAAAAGTTAACAACGGTTTAGAATGTTTAACAAAATGTCAGATTTTGACAGGTTGCCTACTAAAATCATTGAATAACACTGACAATGACGTTTTGTTTAACATTCTAAAACGTTGTTAACTTTTAACAATTGCTAAGTCCATTGCTAAATTTAACAACGCGATCATCACTCGGCCGCCGAATTACAAATTCTGCACCAAACTCCAACTGCATCATTTTTTTAAGCCAGTCAATACGCCTAATTTAAAAAACCAAGCGTAGGTCAATGCGGATGTCTCTCTTACAAAACCTTAAACGTATCTTGGATTGGCGCGCCAAAAATCTTGCTCAGTTTAATGCCTCCAAAGCACAGGCAGGTTCGCTGTCGCGAAAAAAGTCTATCAGTGCTCATCAGTTACATATGAGCGACAAAGTTTTGCAGAACAAAAAATTCTTTATTCTTGTCGGCATTACTTTTAAGAATAACCTCTTTTACTTTTAAATAAAAAGTAGAATATGGAAGGAGCCACTCCAACTTCATTTTTTTTACTTGTACTTAATATTTATTTGCCTGTAAGCGACTTACACCTGTTTAAATATAACAAATTATTTTGGCACAAGTATAATATGACTTATTACCTAAAATTTTTAAGATTAGAGGTTTAAATAATTCAGTTTTGACTATATAAATTTAAAAAATTTTGTAGATAACATTATGAGTACTTAAAAATTACCCGTAATTTTGCGTAAAGGTGGTTGTATAGAATTGAACGAGTTCGCAGAACGAGCTGAAATTGTACAAGCTTAAAAAAAATAATCCGGTTTCTTTTAAAGCAGTTGTAGTATGTATGAAGAAAATTTTTTAATTTTTTAATTTAAAGAATTTCTCTAAAAATAATAAAGGTACTTCAAATTAATTTACAAGAACTAATAAAAGCCGTTTACTTTTTGGATTTTAATAAAAGGAAAAACAACTTTGTGCTGTCCTTTTTGGCCATAAAAGTACCAATTTAGACGCCATTAAGACGCCAGGATGATACCTTGTGATTTTTCTGCTTTTCTTTTGGTTTAAACTGATATTCCCTTTACTTACATGGGGTTGTTTTTAAAGCAGTTTTCTGTAATTTTTCATAGGGGATTTAGAGTCAAAAATAGTCAGATTTTGGAGATTTTTGTGTTTTATTTTGGATTTTCAAAAACACTCTGACAATAGCTAAAATCTATTTCATTTTATACCAACCATTTTTAATTAAATAGTTTTCAGTTATCACCCTACGTTGTTTTTAAAAGATAAAGTACTATTTGATTTTAGCTCTATTTTTACTGCTTGCTTTCAAGCGACCTTATAAGACAACAAAAGAAAACTTTTTTATGTTGACCTTTTGTGTCTATTTAGTTTTTTATTTTTTTTTATTTTCTATTTTTCTATTTTGTTTTTTTAATAGTTTTTTAAAATATATTGTTTGTAAATTTTTTTGACATTACTTGCGTCTTGGGCAGCTTTAAATGTAATATCTTAAATAGCGGAGTGATTTCGTGAGGCTATCGTGTCGTTTTTTTTTTGGCGTAGAACCAGGTCAAACCAGTTAGGTTCCTTTGAGTATGTCACCGGGCACATGAAATCGTATTTTACGACATTTTTTTGTGGTCTCGAACTTTTTAAATTAATAAAAAGTAATTTTTTTTAATTAAAAAAAATATATATATATTTCCGTTTCCACCGCCATAACTTTAAAACTATCAAAGATACCAAAAAATTTTTTGTGTCAAATTAAAGCCTAAACTATAGCGCTTTTAACCTTATAAACTGTTTGGGCACAATTTGCACTTTCATGCCTTTAAAAATCAGATAAACTAAAAATATATATTTTTTGTATTAAAATTTTCACCAATCGATAAACTTTTTATTTTTAAAAAAGTATTTTCATACATGCAGCGAAGAAAATATAGCCAATAATAACAGAAGTTTTTGAAAAATTTTCAGAGGGGTATCGTTTGAAAATTTTTTTTACAGACGTAAAAATGTATTATCGGGACAATAGCTCCCGCATGCGGATGCGTGCGTAGTAATACATTAGTGGGTGGTGGTCGAAATTTAGAGTGTGCTGTATGTATTTAAAATTTTAAAACAAGGAAGGAATTAATTGTAAAAAATTGTGCATGTTGATACAAATCTATTTTACAAAGACCTAGAATACAAGGGTTGTTATCATTACTATCAAGTGCTGAAAAAAGCAGGACAATCTAGCAAAAGAAATTCTGTTAAAAAAATGTTATTTTAAATGGCGAAATGAAAATAAAATATTATAAAGACTGTCGTAAATCTTACAGATTCTCAAATATATCAAATTTGCACAGCAGTGGCGCGTCCTTCAAATTATTGTACACTAAACTTAAATGCGATACTTTTAATATTAGGAAAATGTGTTTCTTTGCAACAATAGTAAAAATAAAAAGAAGAAAAGTTAAATAAAAAATCTGTTTAAACAAGTAATTTAAATATTATTATGTACCTACATAGTACAGTTGGTACCTTTATATTAGTTTATATTTTGTACTGAAACAAAATACGAATTTCAATTTTATCCTTATAAATCATGTTTAGGGTATTTATTATTTTGCATAGTAATGAATCTTTTTAGGTAGTAGAAAAGCTACCTATCAAAAAAGTAATAAAGCTGCCAGGAATAGAAACGACATTTATATAATATCTAAATTACGTGGCTATAAAGATTTATTTGCGTTTGATGAGAAATATCATAAATTATGGTATATAGAAATATAAAATCGCACAAAAATAGGAAAACGGTTTCCGAACCTACCCGAAAATAGTTCGACAATATCTAACTTTTCTGCAAGTATTGGTAGTGATGTTCAGATAGATCTTTTACTTCCTAAAGAAATGTCCAAAATTTAAACTTTATTAAGAGCTGCTGCCACAATACGTAGTGCAATGGCTTTATGTCAACCCAAAATTTAATTTCCAACATTTACTTGTGCGAAAGAAGGTCTAAAATGTTGTAAGGAGTGTAAATTTCGTTCCTGCAATATCATCATTAAAGAATTTAAGGCAGAAATGGATTAAATTTACGCAAAATGCTACTAATGAAGCGCCTCAATAACTACTTACATATTACATTTTTGGGTCTGTAAAAAAAATCACCCACGGAATTGGACGATTTTTAAATTTGCAATGTAAAATATACTTTAAGTATTATTATTTAAGGCAAAAAAAATGCGGATGATGTGGTTTTCATCAAGAAAAACGCAATAAAAATTCTTAAAATTGGTCATTATTTGACATTTTATTTTAACTATTTACGATTTACATGTAATAAATTCATGCATCGCTTCAAGACGTTTACAGTGTTGCTAAACGGAAATATTATAAATTTATAATAAAAAACTTTGCCGTTACCATAAGGATAATTTTCATTAAATCAAAAATATTTGAAATTCAAGCCAGTTACAAATATAATTAGGAAAATAAAAGCCGCTTTAACTAACCAGCACTAATTATGACCGACCAGAACGGCGCATTTATAATAAAAAATACAATTTAACGAGAAAAACTAACCCGGGGAATAACCAGAACTAGGTCATAGTTTGAAAGTTGTTGTTTGTTGTTTTGGTTAGTTTTTTATATAATAAACAAACTTCAATAATAACAAATTATTCGTTTTGGCAACATTGCTTTTCAAGCAGCATTCAGCATGTTAAAAAAAAGCTCGTATCATGTCTTTATATGGTAAAAAAAAATTATATATTCCTGTTTAAAAAGCTTTAACAAACCCCCAGTTTATATTTTATGTATGTACTATATTTCTCAAATTTAATTAAAAACATAAAGCACCCCAATTTTTTGTTGCTAAAAAGTTTAAAAAATAAAAAATTTTTAATGTATAATCATAAAAAAACGAATCCCTTGGGTGGTTTTTTTACCAGCAACCAAAAAAAAATTGAATAAACCTACTAATTAGGTGGGTAATTAATAACAATGATTGATATTTTTTATGGGTTTAAAAACTACCCATCCGTTTTGGATATTTAAAATTTTTTTTCTAAACAACTTAAGAGCCCTTGATCTGCGTTTAAACCGGAAAAACTTTAACCCATCCATTCCACCGGCCAAATTTTTAGCCCCGGGAAAAAAAAATGATTTTGGGCCCTTAAAAAAAATTCCGCCAATTTAAAAAAATCAAAAAATTTTTTGTTTTAAAAACTTTTTTAAACATTGTCAATTTTGCACAATTATAAATTTTAAAAAAATTTTTTTTCTCGAGCCTAAAATTCGCCTAAAAAAAAAATTTTGGTTTGTCTATTTTAAAAAAAAAAAAATTCTTTAAATGGGATTTTTAACCATTTTTACTTTAATTAAAAAAAATTTTTCTTATAAATAATATTTTAAAATTACAGTAAAGTTAAAAATTTTTAGAAAAAATTTTTTGGGTTTTTTTTAAATAAAAAAAGTTTTCCCCAAAAATTAAAAAGTGATTTTTAACGATTTTTTTAAAGAATCCCACTAATTTTTTTTTCCTTTTTTTTTTTTTTAAACAAGCATTTTCTTAAATTTTAATAAAAGGGATTTAAAATTTTTTTATCATTACACATTAAAAAAAGGGTTTTAATACAAATTTTAACCCTAAAAAAAATTTTGAATTTGTTTTAAAAACAAAAAAATTTGGGGTTTTTTTTTTTTAATTTTAAACAATTGGGGAAACAGAATTTTTTTTAAAAAACAAAATTTTAAAGTTTTCCATTTTTTGGGGAAAAAAAAAAAAAACGATAAAATGGGAAAAAGAAAAATTTTTTTTAAAATTTTCCCAAATTTTGTTGTTTTTTTTTTTCTGAAAAAGGAAAACCAAAATATTTTTTAAACACTTTTAAAAAAATTTTAAAACAATTTTTACTTTAAAAGATTATTTTCAATATTTTTTTTAATTAAATTTACTTTTTTATGTTAAGTGGGGAAGCTTGCTTCAACTTCACCTTTTGTAAATATTTTCTGTATTAACAATAAAGTCAAATTATTAATATTAATATTATTATTAGTATTAAATTATAAACCATAATGTTTTTTAATTTTTTCCGAAAATTTTTAATTTTTCCCAAAAGGCGGGTTAATAATTTACGGGGGGGGGTTAAAATTATTTCTTTTTTTTTATTTTAAGTTTGTATTGTTGTTTTTAAAAGAAAACAGAAAAATAAGGGATTTAATGCATGATTTGATACTTAAAATACTATTAAAATAAGAACTACGTTTTTTTCATTTCATGGGCTAAGATTCAAACTTACTTTTTTACCTTCGTTACAAGCATTAAGGTGGTTCCCTTTAAATTTAATTTAAGAATGTTCGATTTAATTCAGAAAAAGACTTCAAAGAATAAAGTTTTCCTAGGTTGGAATTTAAAAAATTCAATTTTTTTTAGATTTAAAAAAAAAATATATATCCAAGATATTTTTTTCAAAGTTCCTTAATGGCAATTTTAATATTTCAGCTTTTTTCTTTATATTTTAATGAATCGTATACATTTAAACATAAATTTGCTGGTTTTTAATCACACTTGTATTAAGGATTGTTGTGGCTTGTTTTTATTTATCGAATACTGTATCAACCGATAGTTTTGGTTATTTCTTACAGAAGCCGCCTCGTATCTGAGTAAAGCAGCCCAGAATTTAAAAATGTTTTCGCTAAATATAATTCACAATACATGTTTGGCTTATGCGTTAAACCTTGTTGCCCACGAAATAAATTAGCAAGTTCCTTGGGTAAATCAGTTGACTAGCATAGTCAAGAAAAACTTGACTAAAAGCTGTATTTTTTACGCCCATTATCTTAATGCAATAAACACAATACTTTCTAAACTTAATAATCCTAACCCGAATCGCTTTGCAAGAATTTAAAAAACTATTGGCATCTTTAAAATTGTCAAAAATATATTCATTAAAGGCAATTTTGATTTGGTGCATAAAAAAATTAGAAACTTGGAGCCTCTTGCTTTTAGAGTCTATAAGAATAATATAAAATCGTCACTGCAAAAATATAAATAGTCGTTTGTAAAAAATTAATATTAAAATCCTTGAAGGCGAAGTAGTTATGAAATTAGCCAATAATTGCTAATTTAAGAACTGCCCTCAGCACTTCAGATGACGTAAAGCGGTCAGTTTCTGTTTACAAGCATATGTATACCTACAAAAGGCATACATTTTTGCCTAAACTTTGGAAAATATTTACATACTGGATAATAAATTACTTGTTATATTATTTTAATAATAAAAAAATATTTTAAGACTACAATTTTTTTTAATGTAAGGCATTGATTTTTTATTTGCATATTTTATTCGCATAGGTTAGCATATTTTGGACTTAAACCAAATAACTACAATAAGATTTCTTTTCTTATTTTGTCTTTAGCTGGATATCAAAATAATTTAAAGATTATAACATGCTATCATTGGGGTGAACCAATTCTTATATAATTAAAAAAATATATATTAAAATATGTTTTATAGTTTTGTGACGAATTCATGTTTTAATAAGTTCTTGTTAGGTTACTCGCCTGGAACGTTTCTAAAGAATCGGACCACTTTAATCCTCGTCCCGGGGTATAGCAAACTGAGTGTGAACTTGCAGATCGTCTGAAATTGAAAAAATAAAAAATAATAAAAAAAACCCAAACATTTTAAAAACTCAAAAACCTGTCTACATTTCGGTGCCACTCCGAGACCAGGACCAAAGTGCTCCCATTCTTTAGAATCTTTCTAGGCGACTAACCCAACGAGAACCTATTAAAAAATATATCTCTTTTTTTGTTGGCCATTTTCTCTACACTAAGCTTTTTGACAACAAAATTGACAATTTTGCATAATGAGTAGAGTCCAAAATATTTTACTTAGATGTGTGATTTTTTTTACATATACTAGAGATCTCAAATTTATAAATGGTGTTTTTTTTCTAATGAAAATCGGATTATTTAAAAAATTAAAAAAAAAAAATATTTTAGTTTTTAATTACAGCTAAATTACGAAATAAGACGGTAAATTAAAACAAAATGTAGTTCAAAAAAATTATGTCAAAATTATGAAATTATATTTCTTACAAATACACTAAATTAATAAAAAAAAAACGAAATCACAAGTAGGTACGAAACCAATTAGTGACCTACCGAAAAAAAAATAAGGAGGTTGCTAAGTAAAATGTCTGTTTTAATAAAGTTATTATTGGATGGTTTTGCTGTACCTACTTCTGGTTTAAATTTTTTGATTGATTTAGTGTTTATATAAAAAATATTATTTCATAATTTTAAGTATTTTTTTTAAATTCGATTAAATTTGTGCGACTAAACCCTATTTTAAAACAGAAGTGATTTTCATGGTCAATGTCAAAAACAGTACGTAGAAAATAATTTGCCAGTCCACCAAAACAAAATACCTATTTTAAATAATTATTTTAATCTTTTTAAGAAATCTGGAGGATATTTGATAAACGTACTATATTTTTGTAAACTTAAAATCGAAAATGTTTGCAGGGTAGTTTAATAGTGGGATAAGGTACATTATCCGTTTTCATTCGAGATATAAAAAAAATAAATACAATAAGTTATAGAATACTTGGAAGTGCATTAAGTATCTACAAATATTTTATAATATGTCAAAAGCCCCAAAAATACGATTATTTATATAGTCCGGGAGGCCACCACAAAAAAGCTGACTAATAAGGGATATGCATAAAAATATAATCAATTCAAAGCCGCACTGCTGCCTCAGGTCAGCGGGTTCAAATTGCATTGTTTTTACCTACGAAAAATCGCGAAAAATTGTTTTTTCAGTATAACTCGAAAACTATTAACTAAAAAAATATATATAAAAATAAAATTAATAGCCCAATAAAACTATGTTATTTTTGTTTTATTAAATTTTTTTGTAGCTTTTTTAGTTTTTGATATATTTTTGGTACAAGTAAGTATACCAAATCTGATTTATCTAAAAATTAATTTAAAATGTTCTATTCCTTGAATGAGCAAACTACATGTGCTTCGAGGCAATGGGGGATAACATGGTGGCAAGGATATTTTATTTCATTTATTTGGTCCAGTACCTGTACCCATTCCGATCCACTTAAAACTTTAACTAAATAAAAAAAACTTAAAATTTATTTTATTACAAAAAAAGTGCCTCCTTTATTTGAGTATTATATACCTGGCAGGACGCTTAACATTTCTCGATCTCCTATGCTACTATGTGTATAGCTCATCGTTTAAATATTTTTATTATCGATTTAAATGATGATATTAAAAATTTTCAAAGACAGTTACTGGTTCAGAATGATCTGGAGAAAATTTTAATCATATTTTTAACATATTTTTTGTATAGTTTATTTAGCATTAGCGTTAAACTTTTAAAACAATTCTTTTATTAAGCTATCTATTTCTTCTAGGCTTACAGTCAAATAATTCAAATAATAGCGACATATGTCATAGAGAAATGTCAAGCGTCCGGCCAGGTCTATAGCACCCACATAGACGTAGCACATTTTTTTTAGTTAAATTAATGTTTAAACTTTAATTTAATTATATTTTAAAGTAGTAAGTGAATGGGTAAATACAATTATTTGAATAAGAAAGGTTTTATGCCAAGAAGAAGTAGATAGCTTAATAAGAGAAATGTTTTAAAGTTTAACGCTAAATAACAAAAAAATGTAATGTTAAATTAATGTTTAAACTTTAATTTAATTATATTTTAAAGTAGTAAGTGAATGGGTAAATACAATTATTTGAATAAGAAAGGTTTTATGCCAAGAAGAAGTAGATTGCTTAATAAGAGAAATGTTTTAAAAGTTTAACGCTAAATAAACAAAAAAAAATTTAATGTTAAAAATATGATTAAAATTTTTAAAATTATTCTGAACGAGTAACTGTCTTTATAAATTATTAATATTATGATTTAAATTGATAATGAAAATATCTAAACGATGAGCTATACACATAGAAGCATAGAAGATCGAGAAATGTTAAGCGTCCTGCCAGGTATATAACACCTAGATAAAGAAGGCACTTATTATTTTTTTTATAAAAATGAGTTTAAATTTGATTTAAGTTATAGTTTTAAGTACCTTAAAATGGGTAAAAATTTAATAAAATATCCGTGCCATCATGTTATCCCGCATTGTCTTGAGGCACATGTGTATTAGTTTGATTTGTTTAATGGTTAGAACATTTTGAATTAATTTTTAGATGAATCGAAGTTGGTATATTTACTTGCACCAAAAATAATATTATTAGCGAAGTTTTTGTCCAAAATCACTTATATCCCCTTAAATACTTATTTTAATATAAATGTGGATATAGCCTTTATATAAAGCTTATTAAAAAGCATATTTTTTGTTTTACACATTTATTCGTAGCTCTTATAGTTTTTGAGATATTTGTATTTTTACTTTAAATTTAAATTTAAGTCATATTAAAAACCCATTTTTCACGATTTTTCTAGGTAAAAAAAATGCGAATTGAATCCGTTGAGCTGAGGCAGCAATGCGGCTATGAATTGACTATACTTCATAGTAATTGCCTCCCGAACTAATAGCATTACAAAATATCCTAAATGATAAATCAGAGGTTACTTTTTGTTATACTTGATAGTATAAATTGGGCATCGTTGTTACTACATAAACCACTTAAAAAATTAAATTATTTAATTCCCCAGCCATAGCTAGCGATATTAGATCTAGGCTAAATGTTTGAACTTTTTAAGCCAATTTATAATAATTAAAATGTTTTTTTACATTGACGTTTTAACCGAAACAATCTAAACATTATAAAACCACAATAATTGAAATTAAATAATTCTATTAATTTGTTTCTATGAGATTTAGTATAAATTTTGGACTAATTTATAGTAATTTTGTACATTTAAAAATCTAAAACTTTTCCACATATGTATGGAACATAATATGCAGGTGTTTAAAGACCTAAAAAATATAACTAATTATCGGCTACTTCTTTAACCATAAAAGTATACTCCACTATATTCATTTTATGGGATTCGAAGAAAATGGAAGTGGGTCTGATGGTAGCAAAACATTTTAATAATGAGATATATTTTTACTAATTTAAGCTGACGGTTATAAGGGCGTAAAACTACTAAATTACAATCTTACATCTGTTTCTTCGGCTTTATAAGCGTTTGGTTTTAAACAGGTGCCAGTTGATCGATTGACTGATTAGGAATCAGTCCACTTAAGACGTGTTTTTCATTTTTGATTAAGTCGCAGTATTATTTAATATGTAATTGCAATAACAAGGCATTATAAACTACAGGATGACCAGAAATAAATTTTATATTTAACCGGTATAAGCTTATATATGAAAAAAATAAATATGCATATATAAATATATATATATATATATATATATATATATATATATATATATATATATATATATATATATATATATATATATATATAATATATATATATATATATATATATATATATATATATATATATATATATATATATATATATATATATATATATAAAAACCCCGGGGAAAGGGTTGTTAGCTTTAAAAGATCAGGGAAAACATTTAATTTTTTAATCCTCTTTTATTTCGACACAGTTTGTGTCTTTTTCAAGAGAATGGCTAAAACAACATATTCACGTTAACAAAAAAAACTCCTAAATATAAAACTACACAAAAAAAAAAAAATTTACTTACAATTATTGTTATTAAAATACCGACAACATCACTAAACAAGAAATTTACGAGACCACGTACGATTTAGTTTTAACAGTATGGATTACATTTCAAGATTAAAAAAGAACACACGAGAGCTAAATTTGAAAATGTAAAAACAATATTTACTATTTTTTATTTCCTAAAATAATATCGGTAAAAAAAAACTTACAAAAACACTTAAAATCCATAAAAACTATATAAAAACATCTTTACATACAGAAATATTTAAGACACAGTTATAACAAAAATAAACAGGTTGAGAAAAGTACAAAAACCAAAATGGCGGACACATAATAATACTATTTCAAAATATTGCAGTAAATGACACTTAACTGGTCAATATCGGATCTAGAATTGATCGTGTTAGGCTCTTTACTGATGTGGGTCATCTCTAAAAACATTCTGTTTTCGATAATTCGTCTCCGGTCCAAAATTTTAGTATTTTGATAATCAAAATTGTGATCAAGATCCTGAAAGTGACAAGCCAAAGCACATGAACGTTTTGCAATTCGACAATCACTTTTATGTTGTGTTATCCGTGATTTTAAACTTTGCGAAGTCTGGCCTACATAACATTTGTTACATCCCAAACATGGAATTTTGTAAACAATATTCGAATTATGCAAAGTAGGGATCTTGTCTTTCATTTTTGAGAAAATGTCACCAATTTTTAATAAGTTATATTTTCGCAATTTTTAAGTTTTTAACATTAGTAAAGTTTGGCACAACATCTAAATATGAATAAGTTTCTTGGCTGATATTGAGGATATTATTTCTGACGTACCTGACACTGTCAAAAATGTTCTTAGAGCTCGTGTTACCAACAACATTACTAATTTTAATGCTAGGTCCAAATCAAATAAGGTCACTCCTATTCAAACTGCGTTTTTTAAAACAAAACAATTTCTAAAAGGACATCCTGAATTATGCATATTACAAGCTGATAAGGGTGGTTGTACTGTTGCTATGAACCAAACTGACTATAACTCCAAGGTCGTTGACTTACTCAGTGACAGAGAAACCTATGTAAAAATGAATAGAGACCCTACACCACAAAACCAAAGGACTCTAAATGGATTAATTAAATCATTAAAAACACAAGAGCAGCTAAGTGAGGCGGAAGCTAAAGATCTCACTGTCTACAATTCTGTTATTTCTAGATTGTATTGCTTACCCAAGATACATAAACCGAACACGCCATTACGTCCAATAGTAAGTTGTGTAGGTTCTGCTAATTACAACATTTCAAAGTTCTTGTCCACTATTTTAACAAATGCTCTTGCTGACAGAACTGACTACAACGTACGTGACACTTTTTTCCCTTTGTAAATTCAATCCAAGGCATTACCTTACCACAAGACTATGTACTAGTTTCATTCGATGTTGTGTCACTATTCACCAATATACCGTATCAACTTATTGTGGAACTCTTGGAGGTACACTGGGATATTATATCTTTGCATACGCCTTTAACACGACAAAATTTTTTTACACTCATAACGTTTATCTGCCAAAATTGCTATTTCTCTTTAATAATGAATATTACCACCAAATATTCGGACACCTATGGATCTCGATTAGTCCTATTCTGGCACAAGTAGTCATGGATTACATTCTGGACAAAATTTTAGCCAAACTCTCTTACCGGCTGCCATTCTTATATAAGTTTGTTGATGATCTTGTGACCGCAGTTCCGAGGAATGAGATTGACAGTACGCTACACATTTTCAACTCTATCAATCAGCATATTCAGTTTACGATCGAAAAAGAAAAAAAACAGTGTTCCATTTTTAGACACTTTATTGATAAGAGAAGCAAATGGTAGTTTGATTTTAAATTGGTATCAAAAACCAACCGCATCGGGGCGTTACATAAATTATTATTCTAACCATCCCCAAAATCAAAAATATAATACTGTCATCGCCATGAAGAACAGAGTTACTCATATTTCTGACAACAGATTTTTGAAAGAAAATCTTGATAAACTTATGAAGATATTTTTGAACAACGGATATCCCAGAAACATATTATCCAAATTAATATATAACACTAATCCTTATGACGGCCCAACAGACGATAACCCTCCTCAAACTATCAAATATAAAAAACTTCCTTACATCCAGGGACTAACGCATAATGTAATAAAAACTTTACTAATGTTAAAAACTTAAAAATTGCGAAGTATAACTTATTAAAAATTGGTGACATTTTCTCGAAATGAAGACAAGATCCCTACTTTGCATAATTCGAATATTGTTTACAAAATTCCATGTTTGGGATGTAACAAATGTTATGTAGGCCAGACTTCGCAAAGTTTAAAATCACGGATAACACAACATAAAAGTGATTGTCGAATTGCAAAACGTTCATGTGCTTTGGCTTGTCACTTTCAGGATCTTGATCACAATTTTGATTATCAAAATACTAAATTTTGACCGAGACGAATTATCGAAAACGAATGTTTTTAGAGATGACCCACATCAGTAAAGAGCCTAACACGATCAATTCTAGATCCGATATTGACCAGTTAAGTGTCATTTACTGCAATATTTTGAAATAGTATTATTATGTGTCCGCCATTTTGGTTTTTGTACTTTTCTCAACCTGTTTATTTTTGTTATAACTGTGTCTTAAATATTTCTGTATGTATAGATGTTTTTATATAGTTTTTATGGGATTTTAAGTGTTTTTGTAAGTTTTTTTTTTCCGATATTATTTTAGGAAATAAAAAATAGTAAATATTGTTTTTACATTTTCAGAATTTAGCTCTCGGTGTTCATTTTAATCTTGAAATGTAATCCATATGTTAAAACTAAATCGAACGTGGTCTCGTAAAATTCTTGTTTTGTGATGTTGTGGTATTTTTAACAATAAATTTTAAGTAAATTTTTGTTTTGTGTAGTTTTATATTTAGGAGATTTTTTTGTTAACGGAATATTTGTTTTAGCCATGTTTTCTTGAAAAAACAAAACTGTGTCGAAATATAGAGGATTAAAGAATTAAATGTTTTCCTGATCATTTAACCCATAACAGACCGCATTCCCGCTATTTTTGCTGTAATTTATTAGTAGGTCGAAAAGAAAATTTATATTTATATATATATATATATATATATATATATATATATATATATATATATATATATATATATATATATATATATATATATATATATATATAATAAACTTGTTAAAAAAGTCTCGGCCCCCCTTTAATAATTCGGAACGCCCCTTTTTATCGAAAATTTCTTTAATAATGAATATTACCACCAAATATTCGGGACACCTAGGGATCTCCGATTAGTCCTATTCTGGCCAAGTAAATTAGGATTACATTCTGGAAAAATTTTGCCAAATCTCTTACCGGCTGCCATTCTTATTGTTTGTTGATGATCTTGGACCGCAGTTCCGAGGAATGAGATTGACAGTAGCCACAATTTTCAACTCATCAATCAGCATATTCAGTTTACGATCGAAAAAGAAAAAACAACAGTGTTCCATTTTTAGACACTTTATTGATAAGAGAAGCAAATGGTAGTTTGATTTTAAATTGGTATCAAAAACCAACCGCATCGGGGGTTACATAAATTATTATTCTAACCATCCCCAAAATCAAAAATATAATACTGTCATCGCCATGAAGAACAGAGTTACTCATATTTTTGACAACAGATTTTTGAAAGAAAATCTTGATAAACTTATGAAGATATTTTGAACAACGGAATCCCAGAAACATATTATCCAAATTAATATATAACACTAATCCTTATGACGGCCCAACAGACGATAACCCTCCTCAAACTATCAAATATAAAAAAATTCCTTACATCCAGGGATAACGCAAATGTAATAAAAAACTTTATAATGTTAAAAACTTAAAAATTGCGAAGTATAACTTATTAAAAATTGGGACATTTTCTCGAAATGAAGGACAAGATCCCTACTTTCAATTCAATATTGTTTACAAAACCAGTTTGGGATGTAAAAAGTTATGAGGCCAGATTCGCAAAGTTTAAAATCACGGATAACACAACATAAAAGTGATTGTCGAATTGCAAAACGTTCATGTGCTTTGGCTTGTCACTTTCAGGATCTTGATCACAATTTTGATTATCAAAATACTAAAATTTTGGACCGGGAGACGAATTATCGAAAACGAATGTTTTTAGAGATGACCCACATCAGTAAAGAGCCTAACACGATCAATTCAGATCCGATATTGACCAGTTAAGGTCATTTACGCAATATTTTGAAATAGTATTATTTGGTCCGCCATTTTGGTTTTTGTACTTTTCTCAACCTGTTTATTTTTGTTATAACTGTGTCTTAAATATTTCTGTATGTATAGAGTTTTTATATAGTTTTTATGGGATTTTGGTTTTTTAAGTTTTTTTTACCGATATTATTTTAGGAAATAAAAAATAGAAATATTGTTTTTACATTTTCAGAATTTAGCCTCGGTGTTCATTTTAATCTTGAAATGTAATCCATACTGTTAAAACTAAATCGAACGTGGTCTCGAAAATTTTGTTTTGGATGTTGTGGTATTTTAATAACAATAATTTAAGAAATTTTTGTTTTTGTAGTTTTATATTTAGGAGATTTTTTTTGTTAACGTGAATATGTTGTTTTAATGTCTTGAAAAAGACACAAACTGTGTCGAAATATAGAGGATTAAAGAATTTGTTTTCCGATCATTTAACCCATAACAGACCGCATTCCCGCTATTTGTTGCTTAATTTATTAGTAGGTCGAAAAAAAAAAATATTTTTATATATATATATATATATATATATATATATATATATATATATATATATATATATATATATATATATATATATATATACTGTGTTAAAAAAGTCCGGACCCCTTTAATAATTCGTGAACGCGCCCCTTTTATCGAAAAGTGTCCCAAAAGAAAAATTATAGATCTCTTTGTAGATCTACATTAGGAAGATAACTTTATATAAGGAGGATTTAAAAAATAGAGATCAAAGTTACCTTTTTTTAAATGAAATGGTATATTTTTTATGTATTTTCCAATTCTACGCAAAATTTTAAAACAACTTCATGTAACATATGCTATACCTTCAACAGATTAAAAGATGCAATGCAATGGTTTAAAAATTATTATGTAAAATTTATTATAAATAAAACATGCAAATTCTAACCCATAAAAAAAGAAACGATAGAAAAAAAAGTATTTAAACAATAAACCTATTTAATTAAGTGTTGAAAATGGCCCCCTTAAATGGTTTGACAATGTACCAAATTGTAGTAAAAAGCATTTGCTACGTTTTCTAACATATCGGGAGTTATCAATTCACATTCTGCTTTAATTCTGTCTTGTAATATGTTAATATTTTCCGCGTTGTCACATAAACATTATTTTTTAAATGCCCCCAGGAAAAGTAGTTTAGGGGTGTAAGATCAGGGCTTCTTGCTGGCCAATCAAATTTACCCCTTCTGCCAATCCAACTATTTGGAAAATTCGTATCTAAGAATCTTCTTACATTAACTCCAAAATGACGAGGGGCGCCATCTTGTTGAAACCATATTTGATGAAAATTATCATGTCTTCTTATTTCTGGTACTATCTGATTTTCCAGCAAATCCAGATATCGGGTGGAATTTAAATTATCCTCAATAAAAAATGGTCCTATTATCCTATTACCAAATATACCTGCCCAAACATTTACCTTTTCAAGATACTTCGTATGTGTTTCACGCATCCAATGCCGATTTTCATCTGACCAATATCTGAAATTATGTCGATTCACTGTGCCATTCAGCATAAACGTCGATTCATCAGAAAAAAACAATGTTTTTTAAAAATCGATTTTCTTCACATCTTTGCATTATGATATCACAAAATTCTAAGCGGCGGTCAAAATCATCTTCAAATAATTCCTGTACCAAGGTGATTTTATAAGGATAAAATTTATTGCTTTTTAGGACATTTCAAACCGATATAAAACTAGCGTCTGACTGGTTGGCAACTAGGCGTAATGATAAATTTGGGTCTTTAACAAATTCTAGACTTTTTTGATCGTTGCTTACGGTTTTTGGCCTCCCTGTTCGGAACGGCTTTTGCAACTTTCAGTTTGTTCAAATCTCTGAATTGTTTTTTACGGATTTAAATTGGGAGGGTCTTGAAATGTTCTTGAAAAGGTCTTGGGTTTGTGGAAAATCGCTCCATTCTAATCCTCGAATCATAAGAAGTGATTTTTCTCTTAGAAAGTGACATACTTATTAAAATATAATTAAAACTAATTTATAAATTAATTCAAGTGTTTATTAAGATGTATTGAGTCGGCTTTTACTTGGTGGAAGTCCATTATATAGAGAAGTGATAACTTAGAAAAGAAATAATATTTTAAACTCCAAATTTTTTATTTTTAAGTTTTATTTATACAAAAGAAAACTCGACATGTTTCCAACACTGCCTTATCAAAGGAGTTTAAGAGAGGAATATAAACTCTTACAACCAAATACAGAAATAAGCAGGTAGATATTTACAATAGGAAAAACCTAATTATTATATTTACCTATTAATAAAACAGATTAATAACGGAGAAGAATTTGCTAATTGATTGTTTAAAAGAATATTGGAATTTTTGAGCTTGTTTTTTTTCCATGGATTCTAGAAATTTAATTTTACACTTTTGTTTTCAATAGTAGAATGTCATATTAAAATTAAATGAATGTTTTCTTCTATTAAATGGTTGGAGTAATTGGAATCTTTTTTCTTTTTAACAAAACTAGAATAATGTTCATTAACACGTTTATCGAAATTCCTACCCGTTTGTCCTATGTAAATTTTTGGACAGTCATTAATTTTAATTTATAAACACCCGATTTCTTTCCTTTATTGGTTTTAGTTTTATTGTTTTTAATATACTTTAAATTATTAAGGATTTAAAGCAACACTAATATTTAATGTTTTAAAAAAGACCTATTTTACTACTAATATATGGAATCACTTTGTAATTATTTTTTGGTTCTTTACGGTGGGATAAACTAGATTTATTGCTTTTTTATATAATTTTTGTTTAACATTTTTTCAATTATTTTTGAAGTGTATCCATTATTTACGGCAATTTGTTTAATTATATTTAATTCTTTTGAAAGTTAACTTTATTTAAGGGTAATGTTATTAATCGATGAATCATACTGAAAAAAGAAGCTAATTTTTGTAAAATAGGTACTTTTTTAAAACACTTAAATATTAATGTTGCCTTTAAACCGTTAATAATTTAGGGAAGTATATTAAAAACAATAAAACTAAAACCAATAAAGGAAAGAAACGGGTGTTTATAAATTAAAATGTAATGACTGTCCAAAAATTTACAAGGACAAACGGGTAGCAATTTCGATAAACGTGTTAATGAACATTATTCGTTTTGTTAAAAAGAAAAAAGATTCCAATTACCCAACCATTTAAAGAAAACAACATTCATTTAATTTTAACTATGACATTCTACATATTGAAAACAAAAGTGAAAATTAAATTTTGAACGGGGAAAAAAACAAGCTCAAAAAATTCCAAATTCTTTTAAACAATCAATTAGACTTAAATTTTTCTCCGTTATTGAATCTGTTTTATTAAAGGAAATATAATAATTAGGTTTTTCCTATTGTAAATATCTACCTGCTTATTTCGTGCAGTTTTGAAGTTTTAGTTTATAGTAATACCGTCTTTAAACCCTTTGATGAAAAAGTGTTGGAACATGTCGAGTTTTCTTTTGTTAAATAAAACTTAAAAATAAAAATTGTGGAAGTTTGAAAAGTATTATTTCTTTTCTAAGTTATCACCCTCTGTTTAATAAGACAATAATTATGAGTAATCTGACACTGTTTGAACAAAATTTTTACAATCGGAAAATACATAAAAAATATAATTCTATTTTAAAAAAGTAACTTTGGTTCTACTTTGTTGTGATGCCTCCTGTATATGCAAAGTTATCTTCCAATGTAGACTGAAAGAAAATAATAATTTTTTTTGGGTCACTTTTGATAAAAGGTCGGTTTACGAATTTTAAGGGGGTCCGGGACTTTTTAACACAGTAATTTATATATATATATATATATATATATATATATATATATATATATATATATATATATATATATATATATATATATATATATATATATATATGATATTTCTTTTTT
>JAHBCN010006844.1:0-46946 GCA_019359885.1 Listronotus oregonensis
TAAGGGTTATTTAGAACGTGTGGATACTGTCATACTAACTTCAATTGTTTTTAACAATACTCAAAACGACATAGCAGGCAATTCATGTTTTCATTGCGCAATGCATAATAGTTAGGTTTCTTGTGAATACCGGTAACAGACCAAGTCATATTTTGCAAAGAATTTAAGACTAATACGAAGAACCTAACTTAAAACACAGGTCTTTATTTGGTGTAAGAAGTTTAAAAAGAGCCGTGCAACGGTGGCACCTTTGCAGCAAAACGACGAAAAACTTTGACAACACAAACCAACATTGACCTAATAAACGATTGAATTCTGACCAACAGAAAAAAATTTGTCTTAGAAATGTCACAAACAATAAAAATTAGTGTTGGTAGAGTCAAGGAAATTGTGAATTACCAAAAAGTTTGCACAAACTGATAACCTGATTGCTGACTATAGAACAAAAACAGGGACGTTCTGTGGTTCTCGGGAAATACCAAGATAAGCACACAAGACCACGGAAAACATTACTACCTTGGTAAATAATGTCATACACCAGAAATACCCCATCCCTTCCAGTATCCTTCCCAGAATATTCATCAGGCCCAAGGAACTCATTAAAATCATAATCCAGCATATATAATTAATGCGGTCATATTTTTACAGCACTTCCCAGACATGTGGAAAGAAGCAATCGTTATACCATAGCTAAAACCAGGCAAAAACCCTTAAAGACCCTACTTTGAAAATGACATCTCGAGGGTCACTGAAAGGGCTATCTTATGGAAGTATAAGAACCATTTCGATACAAATTATTGGCCTGAGCAATTCGGGTTTAAAGATCAGCATAACACTACTCTACTAATTTTCAGCATCATACAAGAAACTATCAATAAGATGAACCAAGGGCAAATCACTGTGTTACTCTCGATATTAAGAAAACCTTTGACACAGTGTTGCACAACGGGCTCGTTATCAAACAAATAAAAGTCCATAAACTACCAACGTATTATGTAGTTACAATCTTCTATTCTTATATTAAAGACAGAACCTTCAAACTAAGAGTAGAAAACGCCCTTTCCGGGAGTCCCACAAGGGACAGTATTATCACAAATATGGTATAACCTATACACTGTCAACTTTTCTAAATTCCCCTCCACCAAAGTAGCGATGTTCGCAGATGACGCATTACTATATATACGCACATCCTTTTGTCGCCAATGTGGCAAAAACACACATACGAAACCATCTTTACTACCTAAAGCCATGGTTTGATAAATGCAAGATAAGCCTGAATGAAAGCAAGAGCGAATGTATAGTCTTAACCAAAGAAATCACAGACATAAAAATTAATATCCCAATTAAAATCAACAACACCTATATACCACCCCAAAAGACTCTTAAATACCTAGGAGACTTTCTAGATGAAAGACTCTTCTTCCAAACTCCAAGAATCTATAACTTGGCAAACAAATTTTACAAAACATTACTGCAAGCTTCTATTCTTACAAGAGACCTAACGCAGTTAAGACAATATGACTATACAGTACACAAACCATTATACGCTAGACTACCATTTTATTTTGGGGATGAGGACTAATCTCAACCCCTTCCGTCACTTAAAAATCCATATTTAATACAACATTTAACCAGAGCTTAATAATAATACTGCCTAAATCTTCTTAAATAGGCCTCACAAAAACTAATAGGCCCTGCATACTGTAAAAACCCCTTATTATACCACGCCTACCGTAATTACGGTGAGTGTGGTATACTGAAAGACTTTGTTTAGCAACTATAGGCTAAAATTACAAAAAATCAGGCCCTTAAACTTCAAACAATGAAAGTATGGGTGTGAATGACATGTATATAGGTATAAAAGAGGTATAAATGTGAATGAATGGAAAAAATGAAAGTAAAACGTACAAATGAACATACCAAGACAGAACATACGAACTAAACTTGGTTTCCTTAGCGCGCTACTTGCTGTACCTGATTAAATCAAGCAGGGTTTTTCGAAACTTTTTTTTCTGTTAAGACATAATTGGAAAAAATACAAAATAGCTTAAACAAAACATCTATTTTCAGACTGAATAAGCAATAAAAGTCGCCTATGATGTTTGTAAGGTCACTTCCGGAAAACATTAAAACAACATATAAACAAAACTTGTATATAAAACCACATAAAGCCAACATCTGCTCTCGGCCGACCTGACTGCGCTGTTTCTTCAAGGCCAGACCGGGCCAATGAAAAATTTATGACTAATATATATTGTTAATGTAATAGTATAAAAAATATGTAATTTAAAGTAACAAATAAAGCAATGTTTTGAGTTGAGTTGAAATACCCTGATTGCTGACTATGAAATAAAAACAGGGACGTTCGTGGTTCTCAGGTAATACCAAGATAAAGGTGATGAATTTTTAAATTCCTTGCTGACTACCGATAAAACCTGTGTTCCCCATGTTATGATCACTTAAACTTCCGAACCGAAAAAAGTAAATATTGTGCCCTTAACCGGTAAAGTAATGGCAAACGTCATTCGGGACAGCGAGGGTATTGTCCTGACCAATTTTTGGAAAAAACGACGTGTCATTAGTGCTCCTTATTAAACTTGCATTTTATTAAAAAAGGAGAAACCGTTTAATTAGAAATGTGATTAATTGTCTTTTTTTTCTTCCAAATGTTTTCTAAAAATGCATAAGTAGGTTTTTTATGCTTGAATCAAAACCTCCAAACGAGAACGTATTGTCTTTAATACAGGAACTTGTATTATTCTCTAAATCGCTAGAGATTTACGCATATTTTTTAGGTTTGGAAACAAATTAAAAAGCTTACTTCTAGTAAATATTTTTTCGTTACAACACTGCCCCTAATAATATTTTATCTTATACTCTATCAAAATATATAGGTCAAATAAACCAAACTTAACAATATTTTACCCTCCCGACTGCCAAACCATGACAAACTGACTGAGAAAAAACGACAAAGGGGGAGTGATATATCTTTATAGCTTATATTCCAGGGGATCAAAAGAAATTACTATCGATTGGCCGAATATTTTAATAATGTAGAACATTTTCCGGCATTTTATTATCATCATTTTATGTTAGGATTTTGAAATAATTTATGTCAAAGACCGTTTTAAGTTGCTTTATTGAAACTACGTTGCGTTATCGAGACAATACAAAAAAGAACCTAAAAAAAGTTTTATGTATGTAAAATGTATATTTTAAATTCCACATGGTTGCTTACAGATAAACGGAATTTCAACGAAGTCGTTTGATTGATGCTTTTGTGAATTTTTAAAGGTGTTACACAGTATTTAGTCATATATAATGATGTACTTTGTAGACTTATTCTACCATGAAGATATTTTAATGAGATTAAAGTTGCTAGGTCAGCCACACTTGTACAAGAAGGCCCTCCTCAGAGATACTTTACTGAGTTGTCTTAGACAAGCCATTAGTCCTCGTAAATCTGTAATTCACCTATAATTAATAATATATAATTTTTTTTTAGCGAAATGTATTTTTTAGGGGTGTGGCGTGCAAAAAATGGTGTAAAAAACACCCCTTTTCGTAGTATCCAATGTCCTTTTCCGACACTTTGTAGTTGATCTGTTTATATAGAGAATGCAAAAGGTTTCATCTCAATTAATGTACTTTCAAAATCATTTTTAGGTTTAAAGTGTTTTTTAACAGATTTACCCGTATTACATCTACAATAAGCAGATTAGGGAATAAATACAGAGACGTCTGTATTGTTTGCAGCTACCTTATACATAATATCAGAAAATGACTACCCCTAAAATCATTTGATAATATTATCCCACTACAACAAAGATAACGAACAGCGTTTCAGCTAACACATCTTCACTTTGCATTAGTAGACATTTATTCACACAAACATAGCGAAATGGGCTTCAATGCTCACAACTGCTATTAAAAAGTGCAGAGCAAGCATACATTTTAAATAATAACATATTACCTGGAACATGGAACAACGGAGATCCGTTCTCTTTTCGGATAAATTTCGATTTTATCTCAGTTGCATCTGTGCTCGTTAACGGGTCTATAGACGCCAAGGGGGACAATACTTGGATTTAACGGTTTGGGAAATACGAACTCTTGGAAGTGGGTCGGTAATGCTTTAAGGCGAAATAGCTTCCTTCCATGTTTTAATACATGGGACCATACCAGCTAGATAGTATATTGATGAGATACTACAGCCTTATTTTATCCATTTGCCAATCAGAAAAGTCCTAAATATATTTTACAACAAGATAATGCAATACCTCACAGTGTCAAAATCGTAAAAATTACTTTTAATACTATAATCTTGAAATAATGGTTTGGCGAGCCAATGTCCGAGTTTAAATTAACTGAGCATCTTTGGGGTCTTCTGAGACCAAGATTACGAAATTTAGCACCACCTATAAATCTCCTAACGTTGACTTAACAACTCCAAGAAGAATGAAACAGTGCGGAAGTTTTAAGGTTAGGGTGGACATACTTACTATTAATTTGCATATATCGTTATTTTTTTATTATTAGATGAATTGAAATTGTTATTTATTATCATGAAATGACCTGGGCAAAAATGATAAATGTTTACCTCTTTTGGTTAGCTCTATCAGGAGATCCAGTGTTAAAACATCAAACTTGAAATTTATGAGCTGTAACCAAGATACACAGAATCAAAACAACTGGTGCGAAGTCAAAAGCATTTAGTATGGTACTATTATTACTCAGCAAAAGTTTCTCCATTTCACAGTCACCAATACAAGGTGGGTCACAAACTTGCTGTTCGATCACGATTATTTTGTCAATCAAAAATTTTTAAACAGTTATTAAAAGAAGTAGTATAAATAGACAACTGTACGGAGATTCGGGGAGTCTTTAACGAACAGATAAGAGTTTGGGATTTAAGAGTCGGTAAACAGCCACTGTTAATTTTTTTTATTTAAAAATTTAATATTTTTATTGGTAACACAAAACAGGAATTAAATTTTTTAGTTTACATAAATTTGCTGTATTAAAAAATATATCTTATTCTTATTTTTTTGCCTAAAGTCAAAACCATTTTATTCATAACTAGTGTATTGATCTGCCAAGTAGGTGGTTTACTGTAAAAAATCCTTTTCCACTGTTTCATAACAACTTTATTGTTGGAATTTGTACAATATATTTGTAATGTAAAACTTTTAAAACCTTTTGTTATCGGATGTAAAAAAATATGTTAAGGTAAATGTTTTATTAGATAGACTTGCGTAGAACCATATTGTTTAATGTGATTTATGTGAGTACGACAAATAAAAACTAATCAATTATCCCTATAGAAAAAATTACTGTAAATTTAAATAAACATACGCATACACACTATTTTTATCTGGCTGAAAAATGACTGACTGAAATATCCAAAAAAACAAAGACCCGTTATATGAAATCCTTTCTTAAAGAAAATGCAGCATAGAGTCATCCAACAAGGATGTTTGCGGCTTTCTTATAGTTACACAAACATTTTGAATAGCTATCTTATTAATTTTTTTTATGTAGGATCCTACGTTTTATTAAAAGTATTTGTATTTATTTTTATTGTTATTATAATTATTTCCCTTTGTTTTCTAAATATCGCTCTGTTCGATCATTGTTGGATAACCCTAAACAATATTTCTATTGTGAACTTTTCAAGATAAAATTGCGAGACTTACCTGATATCCTGCAATTCCTGAATGTTGGTGTGATGCACTTGTAGATCCATAATACTGACTATAAGAAGCGTTCAAAATCTTTTGATGCGCAGCGCGGGCCCGGTACGCTGACACAGTTAGCTTCATTTTTTTGCATTTTATTCTCCCGTCACAATGCGGACACAAAAGATCTAACATAGTTAAGGTAATTTAATTTTAAATAAACATGGGCGCCTAAATTGTAATTTTTTATTACACTCACCTCCACAAAAACGGCTACTACAAACTGGCAGCAATTTTTGGGTTTCTCGCGAACCTCCCATTTGATTTTTTTTTTTTATTGTAGATTGGTTATTGGTATTGGTAATTTAATTAAAGTATATACAGAGTGCAAAAATGAGACGAAGTTTCTTTACTAAAATTCTTAATACTCCAAGGAGAGTAGCAGCTACAGCAGTTTTTGCCGAGGAAGCCAACTTTGGAATTAGGGCTAGTTTGTTGTGGTCGGTTTTTTGTGGATGTGAGTGTATTAGTATTTTTCTATTTATTGTTAAGTTTACAAATTGACTTTGGTCTAACAACCTTAATAAGGAAAAAACTTATTTACATTAAGTTATAGACTTTATACAGTAGCATTTAGAAATATGTTTTAACATCGGTTTTTTAGAAAATACCTTGTAAAAATTGTGCATACAAACTAACTAGTCATATACTTTTCACTAATACTAACCGGATCTTGTGTTTAAGGTAATAAAATGCAGGGTCTTCCGAAAGTGGGTAAATACGCATAAATATAGGAGCGCTGGTTCTCATTACCATGAACTAAAAAAATAATTCTGAAGAAAACTCTAAAGTGTTTTTATTCGCCATGTTTTTTGTAAATTTGAATTTTGTTAGGTCAGTTGACCGAAAGTCCCCTTATTTAATAAAATATCGAAAAATTTTATAAGGATAAGTTGTTCAGAATTTAATTTTATGGCTATGTGTAAAATTTTGAGCCATTTGGATAAAAACAAAAATTTGGACATTTTTTTCCATAAAAATATTTTTGTTTGAAAAATTTTCTTTACCATTTGGAAACAGGTTTTCCAGACCTAAACTAATGTTTTGGCACATTTTTTTTACTTTAGTAAGTTAGTCCTTTTTTCCAAAGAAAATTTAAAATTATTTTTTAAAAGTATTTTTCGGAAACCCGAGTTGTCGCATAGGCATTTTTTAAATACTGTAACTCGGAATTTCAAATATTAATTTTTTATTTGAAGTTATTTTAATTATTACATTAAATCGTTCAAACGGTAAAAATTAATATTTAAAATCATACGTAAAAAATGCCTATGCGACAACTCGGGTTTCCGAAAAATTCCATTTTTTAAAATTTCCTTCGGAAAAAAGGACTAATTTACCAAAGTTAAAAAAAATGTGCCGAAACATTAGTTAAGGTCTGGAAAACCTTCATGGTAAGAAAAATTTTCAAACCAAAATATTTTTATGGAAAAAATGTCCAAATTTTTGTTTTTATCCAAATGGCTCAAAATTTTACACATAGCCATAAAATTAAATTCTGAACAACTTATCCTTATAAAATTTTTCGATATTTTATCAAATAAGGGGACTTTCGGTCAACTGACCTAACAAAATTCAAATTTACTGCCAAATAACAAATGACAATCGGGATCGTTCAATTGCTTCTGAGGTTTTAAGTGATGCAGAGTTGATCTGCGAAATCTATTTTTTCTAAACGTGATAATAATTTTTTTTCCATATGTCGCATACTTTCTGGCGGTCATTGTATATAAGTGTTTACTAACATTTTTGTTTTTTTTTCTAATTTTAAATTTAAATAATGCACAATCAAAGACTTTATGACCCACACTGTATATTGCCACAGTATTTTTAAGCGTCAGATCAGAGAAGCATTAATTTCCATTTTTCACCTTGCTTGTTACACTATTTATACAGGGTGATTAATGAGGAAATGTTAATACTAGGTACGTAGTCAGGGTCCAAAAATAAACCTAAAAGTTTATACAAATATGGGTCCGCAAGGCCTTCGTTTCCGAAATACAGGGTGTTCAAGTTTTTATTTAATTTTTCTATTTTTTAAATAAAATCTATGATAATGTAAATATTGGGGTAGAATTTGGTATCCGGGGGTTTTTTGGTATGATGGATTCGAATCTAATCTTAGTACGGCTCTTACTTGTAGGGGGAGCCGCCTACACGACTTTTTACTATTTTGAACAATCACAACTTTTTGGTACGGCGCTGTATTACATTTTTACGTAAATTAAATAACTGTTTTGTCATTTTTACGTCAAAAGGGTATACTTGTTAAAAGTCGATATGAGCAACCGTTTTCGAGATATTTGGATTTTAAAAAAATACCACGCATGACACGCATCTGATTTTATTATAGCAAAATTTAAAAAAATAAACAAACTGTATAATTAAACGATATGTATTTTAATTGTCAATAAAATTATTGTTTTTAAATTATGATCAGCAAAACATATATTTTTTTTAATATAAAAACATATAAATAAAAATGTTAACACCCTGTATATCGGGAACGAAGGCCTTGCGGACCCATATGTGTATAGACTTTTATGCTTATTTTTGGACCCTGAGTACGTACCTGAAGTATTGACATTTTCCTCATGAATCACCCTGTATATAATTAAAAGTGATTTTGTATCATACCAATCAAATTACAAACCTTGATGGATATATTAAAGCAAGAACTACCTGAAGATGTTTAGGAGCCAAAAACTTGACTAATCTGGAGTTGCTACCAGCCAATAAAAGGAAAAGCATACAAAAATAATAAATCGTTTTTAACTTATTTAAGGAAATGCTAACAAATGTTTGGCATATTTAATACTAAATACGTTATGGGTAAAACATTCCATATTCAAAAGTTCTATTAAAAATTTGAGAAATAGGCAAATTGTATAGTGAACACCTTTATAAAAAAATTATAGTTTAACCTAATGTTTTGTACAAAATAAAAATTGCCTTTCTTTTTGGCTTGTTGACCCTCAGCAAAGAGAGAAACCAATAGAATGAAATACATAAAATGATATCGAAGATGAAAGCAAATTTTAAAATTAATTTCATTAATATACTTTTTAAGATTGTTTTATGTTTCGTTGTTCGTTTTACTAATTTTGTGTATAGAAAGGTATACTTTTCGTAATTGCAAATAAAATACAGGTTGTAAAAAGTATGATACTTACGATTTTAATGGGCGATAGTGAAGCTTAACTCAAAAAGGTCATATGACATATGCGTCAAAACTTGACAGATTTTTGTCTAAACGATATCAAAATTACAAACTTTGGAAGTAATTATTTCTAAAAAGCTTTATAATGGGGACCTTTCGTCTTAATCGCTTATCAGTAGATTTATTTGCTAATAAAGTAAACTAAGTTTTAGATGTTTAAATCTACAAATAAAAAAATAATACTTTCTTCCCCTGTTAAAAATTTAAAACAATTGGCAACAATGCTATCTACAAACCTTGTGCTTAAAGTCAAGTCAGTAGCATATTGTGCTCACCGGTCGCAATATTTTTGTGCGTTTTTAAATCAGGAAAATACGCCAATATGTTATAAATTTCCGACAACCGTAGTGCAGCTGTACCAAAGAGTTTTGAAAACGGGATGCGTGCAACCAAGAAATCTTTTTCTTTAAGCAAAATAAAAAAGTGCTCTTTTAAAACATTATAATTTGTCTTTCTTAAAATGGATTTTCAGCCTAATTTTGTGGTAAGTACAATTATGTTTTAATTACAAATAAAAACCAAACAATAATTTATTGTCTTTTACTTAAATTTAATTATAAATTAAATATGAAGATAAATTGCAAAAAGTAATTTTTATTATTTAAATGTAAATTAACATCTTTAAAAAAAAAGTGTTAATATGTAAGACCTTGCAAAAAACGTTTGACGTTCGACTCGCTGCGATAAAACGGGCGCGGTGTTCCCAAATTTTTTAAACTTTGAAAACCTTATTGCAAAAACAATTAACGTTTAAGCCATATGTTATTGGTGTTTGACTTTTTTTAAGCTCCACTATCGCCCATTAAAAACGTGAGCATTATACTTTTTACACCCTGTATACCAAAATGTATCAATACCGTTCTGTTCAAATATTGATATTTAAAGAAATATTATCCGAACAACTACTTAAACTTACCTGAAATCCAGAAGTTCCAGATGGACCAGGATGCAGATGCGACGCACTCGTAGATCCATAATATTGACTGTACGTAGTGTCCAAAATTTTCTTGTGCGCAGATGCGTGTGCGCGGTAGGCCGACACACTCAGCTTCATTTTTTCCGCATTTTATTGTCACTGAGTTACGTTATAAGCCGGTTACAAGATGTCCACCATTGTTCAGGAAAATTTAGTATTCGGGTTTATAATCTTTAATTATCCGGGAATGCTAAGGATTGGTTTAGTTGTTAGATGTCATTTTAAATGTTTGATGACATTTTTTCTAGTATATTACCAAACAATAACCACTTTTATATTGATGCAAATGATCTAGTAGACCGTTAATCCATCGAAGAAAAAAGAACCAATCGTACTCAGTATGTCCTTTTATATAGTGAATATTGACTATGCGCTGGTAATTTATTGATAGATTTTACAGGATAACTGGGGTTTATTGCCTAAAAATAGACCTAGAAAGTGCAAAAAAGTAGTCATCTTAAAGCAATCGTACTCAGTATGCAATATAATCGATATATAGCGAAATACCGGGTGACACAGTGAACATGTAACAGCCCGCAACTTATTTTATTTATAAGAATTAATTTTTAAAATTTAGGTGATGCACATGAGGACATGCTTTTAATGACTAACCAAAACCATTTTTTACTTCCGGTTTAACCGGAATAACTCTAAATATATATTTTGTATATATTTTGAACCTACCTGATCCTCCTCAAAATTCTCTTTTTAACCATGTATCACACTTGTCATTTGATTTCAAAATGGCTGCCAAAATCGTTTTTTTCCAAAGTTTTAGTAGGCCATGATGTGAAGAAAAAGGTGTAAAAATATGTGTGATTTTGTTAATTTTCATCTAATCAATAGGAGTCAGAAATAGAGGTTAATTTTTAAAATTTTAGAAAAGTATTTTTTTAATGCTTAATGTCTCAAAATTTAAAATAGGAAACTATAATTTTTATTTAATGTACTTTTAGATTAAACATTTACTATTTTAAATAATTTGTCAGAACTAGTATAAAGAAGTGATTTTTTATTAAAAACGCAAAATTATACATATCTACATTTTCCTATGATAATTGTTTTGTTCACCTTTGTGTTATAGGTTTAATTATAAATTAAATTTTTTTAATTTGTACCAAAAAATTGTCTTTTTATTGTATAAATCTCTGGATATGTTTAACATTTTTTTTTTTTCCTAGGCTGGAGTATTACATTGCCCACTTGGCGCATTATTGTTACCTGTACTTATACTTATTATAATGATTTGTGAATCAATGCAGATATGTATAATTTTGCGATTTTGGTAAAAAGGTCAGATATGCATACCAATTTTAATTAATTATATAAAATAGTTAATGTTTGATCTAAAGTTAAATTAAATAAAAATTAAAGTTTACTGTTTTTGATTTTAAGGTATTAAGTGTCAAAAAAACATTTCTAAATTTTTAAAAATTAACTTTATTCTTAATTAAATATAAAGTAACAAAATTACAAATATTTTTACGCCTTATTCTTCACATCTCCACGCCTTTTACATGCTGATAATTTGTAATTGTCACGTCATGGCCTACTAAAATTTTGGGAAAAAAATCGATTTTGGCAGTTATTTTGAAATAAAATGACAAGTGTGACACATGGTTGCGAAGAGAATTTTAAGGTCGATCAGGTACGCTGAAAATATATATAGGGTGCTATTTTAAATCTTAAATTAGGGTTAAACCGGAGGTGAAAAAATTATTTTATTTATTCATTAAAAGCGTGTCCTTATGACAGGTGCATTACACAAATTTCAAAAATTAATTCTAATAAATAAAAAAGTTATGGGCTGTTACATGTCCGCTGCGTCACCCGGTATAACCTTTTTGAAAATTTTAGGTAAAATTTTACTTTACGGACACCACGCCGATTTTCATGAATTTTTGCATACAGAGTTTTTTGGGGCGCTGATCACGAATCTAAAATCAGTTTTTTCCGGCAACCTGTGGTTTTTGAGTTATTAGGCCTCCAAGTGGACTAACCTCAAAATGGACATTTTCCAAAATTCCTCCTTCTTGAAACTGATTACCATTAAAATGGAACATACACTGATTGGGTACTTATATATTAAACGAATACAGTAAAATTTACAAAAGTTTATTGCTTATCTTTAGTGAAAAACACCTCAAATAAATTCAGTTTTTTTTATATTTTGACAACTTAATTATGAATCAGGCAACCAGTTAGATACCATATATCTTCTTACAACGTACAGAAAAGTGGATTCATTTGAGATAATTTTTACTTAAAATAGACAATAAATTATTGTAAATTTTAGTGTATTTGTTTAATATATAAGTGCCCAATCAGTGTATGTTCCCATTTGTTGGTAATTAGTTTCAAGAAGGGAGAATTTTGAGGTTAGTTCAATTGGAGGCCTCATAACTTAAAAACCGGAGGTTGTCGGAAAAAACTAATTTTAGATTCGTGATCAGCGCCCCAAAAAAACCCTGTATACAAAAATTCATGAAAATCGGCGTGGTGTCCGTAAAGTAAAATTTTACCAAATTTTAATTTAGCATACTAAGTACGATTGTTTTAAAACTCCTACTTTTTTTTAAAATAAAAGCCAAGATTGAGCTTGAACCTTAGGATGACAAACATAAGGAGCTACACGTATGCTAATAATTTTCCGCCATATTTTTTATTAAATTTCATTTGGTGGCATAACAAGTATAAATTGTTCCAAGATGTCTATTTTTGCAGTTTCTAGATGTATTTAGGTAATAAACCGCAGTTATCTTGTAAAAACTTTTAACAAATGATCAGCGCAAAGTAAAAATTCACTATTAAAAAAAGCATACGGTGTATAATTGGTTATTTTTTCTTTGAAGGGCTGACGATCTATATTGACAACCAGATAAATCCAGCTCTGGGTCATTAAATGATAAAGTAAGATTACTTTTACTTAAATAAAAATAAAGGGCTTCTTCAATAACATAACCTTACTTACAGATAAACTTAAGACTAAATGCTTTCTAATTAAAAAACGGCGTTTAAAAATGTTACGAGATCCCGATCTAAATTAATGAATTATTAAGTAAATACTTCCTGAATGATGTATAGCTCTGCTGCTAGCTTACGTAAACGTTTCGTTCCAAAACACAAACACGAAACCTATATAAAATTTATCTGCTCGGGCATATAGTGTAAGAGGGGTACACTTTAGTCTGCATATTTAGCAAATTTAATAAAATAAGGAAAGATTTTTTATGACAGTATTAGTCTTATACCAGTTGATTTCTCATCATTACATTCAGGCTCATCCAACAGGGCCATATTTGTGGCTGTCCTTGAATTAAAGAAAAAATGTGAAATAGCCTTTTTGTGTATTTTTTATCATTAAATCTAAAAAAAACTTAAGAAAACGATTTGAATTGAAACAGAAGGAACGATATAAAATTAACATTTTCTTAATGGGACACCTTAATTATTGATTCGTTTTTAAAAGCATTGCATTTTTCAATACATTTCAATAAAAAGGATTTTGTATTTATTTTTAGTAAAAACAGAATTATTTTTATTATGTTGCAGTCTTACCACTATTAAAAATAATAATAATAAAGGCTAGATATTGACAGATTGTTGTTTTTTTGGTATTTATTGTTAATTATTTTTATTTTAAATTACAAATCAATCGTATAGATTAAAATTATTCTGTTATCGCTAAAAATAAATTCCTTTTTCCTGAAATATACCGAAAAAAATAAGACGATTTTAGAACTGTCCCCTTAGAATTATGCTAATTTTATGTCTTACTTGTTTGTTTTAGTTAGATTTCTTTCATAAAGTGCCAAAATTGCAAAAAAATATTTACAACGGAGAATATTTTGTTACTTGGTGCTAAAATTTGCTATATTTAGGAATTAATATTTTTTTATCCTAGTATTCATTACTCGAAGCCTGTTTTCTGAAACGATATTTAAATAAGCTTTGTATATTCTAACATAATTTTAAATAAAAGTAGAGTAAAATAAAACCCAAGGTTTTCGGACGCAAATTTCTGGTTACTAAAAGTTGAATTTATCATAATTTATTATTGTGCGATTATCATTAAGTATCTTTAATTGACAAACTATTAAAGCATTTAGCAGTTTTTGTAACGAAATTACTTATAAGATGTTTTTCTTTACTGTATTAAAATGTGGCTTTTACGTGCCTACTTAATTTTCAGTTGGAATAAAATAGATTAAAGTTTTTAAAACTGTAGTTCTAATTACCAACGTTGAAATTATAATTTATTGTAATACGACTACTTTTTCAGTTGGTTACGAAAAAAAACGACTTTATATTTGGCCATTTTTTAATTAATACAAGGACCTAAACTTAAAGTCATAAACGTGTCTACTTAAGTCAGAACCATATGGAAAACTTTTTTATTATTAAGTTTACGAAAAAAAGTTATTCTTGATAAAAAGTTCTACATGGTCCCAAACTTAAAATGCAGCCATTAGATATTATTTTTTTAAACCGTAGACGAGGTTTGTCAAAAAATATGAATTTTACTCAGAAGTAAAGTACCTTTTTTACAATACAAAAGAATGTTATAAGGTAAAGTTATTTTGAATTAAGAGTTATATTCAAATATGCAATTACAGCTATTTAGCATGAAAATTCGGGATTGGTGTTTATTTACTAATAATTCCGTATTAATTGTTCTGGCTTGATACAATCAAAGATAATACTACTACGGATAGATGGTTCATTTAAATGGGGCGCTCTGAATCAGTTCGGAGATATCAATGCTTCCGTAAATGCAAATAAAATTAAGTCGATAACCCCTGCCCCAGCGAAACGAGGTACGAAACCATGTGCGACGTTGCCAATATCTGTCGCTTGTACCTTATTCGGAATACGAAGTAGCGAAGACGGGCGGCTAAACGGGTTGTGTATTTTCTAGTCGCGTTTTATCACGCCAATAGTAAAGGCCTGCCGGCAACACTGTTTAACTTTCGTTCAAAGATTAAAATGCATAGCGCGAAAATCTCTCGATGGACATCGGCTCGCGTTAGCCAAAGTCCATTAGGGGTATCAAAAATATAGCATTGAATGGTTTATCTTATCCGTAGTAGTATTATCTTTGATACAATTTAACGTAATCTAGGATGACATGAAATATTTGACATTGTGTGTCAGAGTAAGTTGGAATTTGTAAAATTAAAGTAAAAATTGCAAATTTACTAAATCGTGAACAAAAAATGAAAAAAAAATAGAAAAATTATTAGTAAATAATTACCAATCCTAAATTTTTATGCTAAATAGCTATAATTTCTTATTTAAATATAACTGTTAATTTAAAATAACTTCACTTTATAACATTCTTCTGTATTGTAAAAAATAAAAATACTTTACCTTTGAGTAAAATTCATATTTTTTGACAAACCTCGTATACGGCTTAAAAAAAATTAATATCTAATGGTTGTGGTTAGTTGTGGTTAAGTTTTGGACCATGCAGAAGTTTTTATCAGAAATAACTTTTTTTCGTAAACTTAATAAAAAAAAGTTTCCCATATGGTTCCAACTTAAGTAGACACATTATATATAGATTTACTAAAAACTTAAACTCTTAACATTTCTTTAAGGGACATTTTACTAAGTAGGGTTAACTCTATGCTTTAAGTTAACCAAAGGTAACCTAAAAATTTGTGGATTTTACAACCGCCAGGTCACCGACTTTATTATCACTTGCTTCTCTCGTGGATACTGTGGTTTCAATAAACTATATTTGCTACCTGGATACCAGCTACGAGATCATTATTTAAATATCATCGTATTTCGTTAGTACTTAAAATAAAGAGTTTTATTAAGTTACACAGTTGCACATATTATTACAGATTCTTAAATATTTTTGAAGAAGACATACTTAAATATTAAAAAAGAACCCTGTTTTGTGCTAGTATATCTTCAATATAAAATTTATTATTGTTTTAGTGTATACCGCTTAAACTAAGAAAAATAAATTACTGATTTGAGTAGTTTTAGAAGAGCCTAAATGCGAATTTTTATATTTTGTTGGAAATGTAAAAATTAATTAATAGATGGTACGGTTTACTTGTCGAAATACAGTGTCTCTAATAATATATGAGACCAGTAAGTCCTACCATTTTATTGCTTATACTATTTTTGTACGACCTATATACCCATAAAAAAATTAGAAAGCAACCTTTTTAAAAATTGTATTTTCATTTATTTCTACTTATTATCAGCTATTTAGCAGTTAATACAAATTAATCAGAAGGAGTTTGTTACAGTGTTTTTTTTTTCGGCGTTCGTCTTGTTATTAAATTATAGAAAAAAAAATTCTTGCATTTTTCGGGATGTATTTTAACTTTAGGCAACTAACCTGAAGAATGTCTTACTGTTGATATTTAAATGACAAGATTGTGTTAAGTACAAAAAGTCAGACCGAAACAATATTTTGTTTATATTTAGTTGCCCATAATGAAATTGTTTATTATCAAAACCCATAATACTTATAAGCAAATGATCGCCAAAAAATATAATTTATCAACTAGGCTTTGTTATTTAAAAAAACTTGTTATCGTGGCTGTTTATTAACTGAATTCTGGAATGTATTCAAAGCTGTCGCAATTACTTTTAAAAAGTAATTCAATTACAATTACCAGTTACTCTTTTAAGTAGAAGTAAATTACGATTATTAATTACTAGCATGTTGGTTAAAAGTAATTCAATTATTAATTAAAACTAAAAGTAATTACAAATTTTAGCAATTACTCTATATAAATTACCACATTTTAATTTTTTTTTGTAATTGAATTACCGTAATGTAATTGAACTACGATCCCGCCTCCGCACCATCGCTGAATCCAGACTCTGTGTCATCTGCTAATTTTCGGTCAACAAACTACTGACAACGCCACTTACTAGAATTTTAGAGACAACTGTATACAGGGTGCTCGAAAATGCAAGGCTTTATTTCAGGATTTTATTCCCTATTAAAAAATATTTTAATTTTTTTTCTATAAATATGGATCAGAAAATGCATAGGCTTTAGGAATAAAAGGAGACCAATTTTTATATAGTTTTTAGATTAAGCATCTAAAAATACAACCTATTTGTCTTCTGATATTTTTTCCTATTTTCTTTGGTTTTCAAGAAAAAAAAACTAAAACCATTTCATTGGGAGTCTTTCAACCACTTCACCTGTAAGTAAAAAAGTCGAATGTGGATAGAAAAACCTTTGAAAACATTTACCGCCGATGAATGAAAGTTTATAAAATTTGTTTCTTTTCTGGGATGTCTTTGGGAAATTAATAGAATAACAATTCTTTACGAAGTTTTTTTCCTTCCTACCAATGATAAATGAATTTGACGGGGCAGTTTTAAGCGCTTTAAAAGAAAATGCCACGGTATCAGTACGAGGACAGTCGATTGGTTAATTATCAAAACAGCACCGTATGGGATACAACTCGTGTACCCGTATCATGTGCAAGCATTGCGTCCAAGAGATCCTAGCCTCGTTTACAATTTTGCGAATGGTTTTAACGATATTAATTAACAACAGGAATTTTATTAAAATGGTTCTTTTTACTGATGAATAGTTTTAGCGAAACGGTATGGTCAATTATTACAACATCCATGTACAGGATGATAAAAATTTCATGCTTACATGCAATACGGCAACTAAGAATAACTTTCTTTTAATGTATGGACGAGTATATAAAAAAGATGCCTCTAATAGTACCTAACAAACTCATTTTTATGGATGGAGCTCCTCCTTATTTTAGTTTAGCCGTGGGAAAACCACCTAAATAACACATTTGTTGTAAGAGATAAATTGGGAAGGGTGGACCAAATCACTGGCCACCACGTTCCCTCGATTTTATTCTGCTTGATTTTTATCTGTGGGAGCATCTTAAATTGATGGTTTATGTGACACCAATAAAAACATTGGAAGACCTTTGGAATAGGATAATAACTTATTCATCAGAAATAGACCTCAAAGGTTCCCCAGAGAAGGTGTGCGGAAATGGAAGGCGGTCATTTTTATATTTGCTGTGGTTAGCACTAAAATTTATTGTTATAAATTGTAATTTGTTGTTTAGCTTTGTTATTAAGTATATTAATAGATAACTCTAGTATAAATAACACTGACAAATTTTAAGAAAATCGGGTATAGGATGTTTTGATAATTACAAAAAACCTATTTTTTAAGTTTAACACCCTGTATCTTAGAAACTGTGCATTTTTGGAGCCATATTTATAAAAACTTTCTTTTATATTTTTTAATAAGGAATCACTTCCAGACATTTGCCGTGCCTTTTTTAAACACCGTGTATATATTTTTGTACAGTACTTTTCATAAAAATCTTTTATTTAAAATCTTAGGTATCTTTTTTTTATGTATGCATTTACTTGCTGCTCTCTAAACACTAAATAAATACTTACCATCCTTTTAGCCTTGGCAAGCAGTAATCACAACTTACTGTCTACAGTAAACAATGAAAGATATTTAGGTCGTACAAAAAAATAGATTTTAGAATTTAAAAATGTTCTAAGACATCCAGTATGAAAATTAAAAAAAAGCCGATTGATAAAATTAAAAATGGCAAGTATAACCAACAAAAAAAGCAAAAGTACTTTGATCTTAAGAAAAATTTCAAAAGGGATGTAGAAATTATGATAAAATGTGTATGTTGACTTTTGTGAGAAGACGTTATATTTATTTTTAAAACGTGTTGATAAGAAACTTTTACCAAAAATTTATTATCTAAAATAGTTGCTGTACTTTTTATTTATTTTTCACATTGCTTTAGTTACTTTTAGTTTAAAAGTTGGGTTTAAAGTGTTTTATTTAAGTTTGTATTTACGTCGCGGATTCTTCCTTAAGACGATTTAAAATACTTTTCATTTATAAGTTTAAATTTTATGTTTTGCAATGATTTACAATATTGTTCCGCGAGATATTATTGCATTAGGGTTGGTTGTCTGGATCAGCTTAGAATTTCTTGAAATCTGTAACAAAAAAAAGCGTTATGTAAACTAATATACAATTAATATACCAGACAGAAAATATTTTATAAAGCTTATTACCGAAATATTATTAACAACACAACTAAAACATTTTTTTTAATGTATAGATGGGTATTATAAGTGATTATCTAAGTGGTACTTTTTTACCCCAAGATTTAACGGTGAATCTTACCTGCAAAAAGAATTGTATGTACTATTAGAAGACGTACCTCTAAGAGTATGTAACGAACTTATTTTTATGTACCATGGACCTTCCCTTCATTTTAGTTTAGCCGTGAGAAACCCTCTAAATAAGACGTTTGGTGAGAGGTGGACTGGGAGGGGTGGACCAAATTACTGACCACCTCGTTACCCCGATTTAAATCCCCTGGATTTTTATTTGTGGGGACATTCGAAATCGATGGTTTATGCGACACCAATAGAAGCATTAGAAGAAAGCGGAAAAGAAAAAAGAAAGATTGTATACCGAGTAATTCAGAATTTATTTTTAAAAACTAAACTTAGTTGTGCGAATCATAATAAAAACAACCTTTGAAATAAAACTAGTAAGAAAAATCAAAATGCATTTAAATTTAGATCAGTTACTTATTCCAGTCAATTACTAAAGGCGAATCGGCAGAGTGACGCAAAATCATTGCAGAAGCCGCTTAACTACGTTGACATCTCGCTTATAATAAGTGAAAAGACAAAGAATAATACTAAGGACGCTTGGAGGAGTCCCTCGATTATCTGTAAGGGTGGTTACCTTCTAGCAACTTACAACTCAATGAAAACATTAAAGAGCATATTATCATGGGGAATAACAATAGAGTTATAACAACGAGTTATACTTCCAGCTACTGGTATGCATTAAGCTTACTTGTAAAGGAGGTGGGATTACAGGCAGCATTTAATGTCTGCAATGCACACACAAAAACAGATACGGTATTTAATTCTGGGGAGGATGCCTACATGGTGCACATTTTTTTTAGAAATGCATAAGGACTAGGGCTGCCATTCGTCCGGGGTGCCCTGGATTTGTTCTAGTTTGAAGGGCGCGGGAAAGCCGTCTGGAAGTGTCCAGTTAAAATGCGCATACTTTTTATATCCGCGTTTTACCCGTCATTAAAAACAATTTAGCAAAAATTGGAAAGACTAAAAAATACCAAAATAAAAATATTGAGTTTTTTCGTTTTGACATTTTAAGTATTATTGTTACCTTTTTATTTTCTAATTTAAATTGCAAATTTCTCAAATAAATTAAACTTATTCTGTATTTACTAAATGTACATGAATTAAAAAAAAGATTGCATAGTAATTAATTGGCCGGTATTTATTTAAATATTAATGTAATTATATTATATAATTAATATTTTAAATTAAACAGTTTGTGATGTTTATCGGTAACATAATAAATATTGTAATAACACACAAAAGCACAACTGTGAGTTTGTCTTAAGGGTTATCATTTTCTTCCCCTTGGTTAATCATCTAAAGAAAATAAACAATTTTTTACAGCGTATTAGTATTGCGTCATATGGCAAATTTCAAGATTATTTGATATTTTTGTCCAAGAGTGAATATGTATGTATATGTCGTAGTCTTTTCGTAAAATCCGTCTTTTGACAAAGATCCTAGTATTTTTATAAAGGCGTATTATGTAATATATTTAAGCTACACAATATGACTAGACTTATCATAAAGAGATGGCGCAGTTTCGTCATGTAATAAGTATTGTGTCTTAACACAGCCTGACTAATTTTAAAGTTGTATATTCGTACTGTTCTTTTCTTTTAAATTAATGGTAAATAAAAAACAAACCAACACCAACCAGAACTAACCCGCTTCTTGGCGAAATTACCACTCTTTTAATTTAGTCAGGTTATGTTATGACACGATATGACGAAACAGCGTCAGATTGGGTAGCTTGATTATTTTAGTTTGTTTTATTTGGGATACTCGCCTTAGTACTTTTGGAATGGATTTTTGGTCCGGGTCCCGGGTATAGGGGACCCTGTCCAGCCTATTGACCCCATGAACTTGCAAATCGCCTGAAACAAAAAAGAAGGAAACCCCCAAAAAACCCAAAAAATCACAAATACTAGTCTACGTTTCGGCAGCAAATCGGCCACCGTTGTCAAGACAGAAACTAAAACAAAAAATTAAACTAAATTTTAAAAAATTTTTGGTCTAAAAACTTAGAAAATTCTAATAGTTTTTTTTTTAATTTAATTTAATTTTTTGTTTTAGTTTCTGTCTTGATAACGGTGGCCGACTTGCCACCGAAACGTAGACTAGTATTTGTGATTTTTTGGGTTTTTTGAAGGGTTTTCTTCGTTTTTATTGCAGGCGATCTGCAAGTTCATAGGGGTCAATAGGGCTGGACAGGGTCAGCCCGTATATCCCCGGGACCCGGACCAAAAGGGTCCCATTTTCTAAAAAGTAGTAAGGCGAGTTTCCCAAATAAAACAAACTGAAACATGAATTCGCCACAAGACTATAGAACATATTTACAATTTTGATTATTTTACCCAATATGTCAACGGCTAGTGATTAAAATCTTCATAAAGAGACGAATTTTACTAAAAATTACAAATATATATATAATATATATATATATATATATATATATATATATATATATATATATATATATATATATATATATATATATATATATATATATATATATATATATATATATAATATTATATTATATATATATATAATAACATTGTTTCTAGTATAAACAAGAACACCTAAAAAAATGATTTTAGCTGAAACTAACGAAATACTACATAAAATATACATGTTTTAATGGGAAAATATTATTCATTACTATTGCAATCTATTTTTTAAACATTTCTACAAACTGTCGGATTTAACTCTAACACAACAGAATTTGTTATGATACACAACTGTTTAACACTCTACATTTTAGTCACTTTGTTTGCTAATTTTTAAGGGATAATATAAATTTGTCCATGAGTATTTTTTTAAATGAAAAAAGACAAATATGGACCTGTTCAATCCACACTGGGTGAACCTGTACAAGTTCGTTAAGATTATTCAAGCTGCATCTGCAACTAGAGCAGTGTGTTTATCTAATACAGTGTGTCCCAAAAATCCCAAAATGTTCAATTATTTCACAAACTAATAAGACACACTCTATAAAATTTGGAACCTAGAGAGAAGCAACATTCTACGTTCGCTTGAAGTACAGGCGACGTTGTCAGATGTTTTACTTTTAGATTTTAATGTCAACTCTTTACTTTTAAAGGGGATACTTATTTTTAATATTTTTTCGGATTTCCTGCGTAAATTTTTATATAGTGGTAACAAAATATTAAGGTACAAAATTAAAAGTATTTTATTTAAAAGGTTTTTTAAAGCAGTTAATATATCCCATATAAAAATAATTGTCGCACCATGTTAGTGCTGGCTTCTACTTTCTAAAATGTGTACAAGTAGGACACTGTGACAATTAAATTTTACGTACACTTTAAAAATTGTCTAAAAACTCGAACGTTTTGCGAACTGTAAACGAAAAAGGTAACAGAAAGTATAAATAGATAAATGAAAATCAGTTCTTAAAATAAAAAACAAATATTTTAGCCAAGTACCAGAGACATTTACTGATAAGTGAAACTACAATACCAGTTAGATGTAGCAATAATAAAAAAAAGATATTTGTCTCGAAAGTGGCCTTAACTGCAATTTTTACCAAATTTGGTATAAGGAGTTTTTTGGGGCGCTGATAACGAATTTGAAAAATTTTTAGTCGAAAACGTTTTGTTTTCTAGATATCCACCATCAAACTTGAAAATCAAACATACAATGCATACAATTTTTAATTTTTACACCTAATTGGCACACAATATTTTATAAACACCTTTTAAAAATCTGTTTTTATACTTATTTTACACATTTTTTCCAGTTAATTGCAAAGCTTTACTTTTAAACGCCGCAACCATGTATACACTAGGGATTTTTTCAGCAAACCTAGCCGCGGCGTTTGAAAGTTAAACTTCGCAATTTAATGACAAAAAGGTGAAAAATAAACATAAAAACAAGTTTTTAAAAGGTGTTCATAAAAGAGATATAGTGAAAATAAAGTTAATTTGATTTTTAACTTAATGATGGATATCTCGAAAACGAAACGTTTCCGAGATATCTGAGCCATTTTAAATTCGTTATCAGAGCTTTAAAAAACCCCCGTCTGTTCAAAATCAGATTTCAGGCCACTTGCAAGATAATTACCATTAAAAATAAATAAATCAAATGAAAAACACATATTTTAAACCCTTCTGGGAGAAGTGTAATGGTAGATGGTACATAAAAAATTTCTTCTTTAAACTTTTTTAAAGACGTAAGCACTGTTTAGGTAAGAAAGAGGTGAATGTTAAGTTTTGTAATGTTATTTTTTAACTTTACTGTTGCCAGCATTAACAAAAAATTAATTAACTAATTTAATGAAAAGTCTTTTTAGATTAAAATAAGAACAAACTTTATAAGTTTTTCACGTATCAAGCTTTAAGATAATTGCTGAATTTGTATTTTATAGCAGAATTTGACTGTATAAGTGTAAGTAATTAAAAGTATTCCTCTAACTATTTTAAAAATTTTATGAGACCTTCGTGCTTTTATTTTCAAGTAGGAAAAGTTTCACAGAGTTGTTTTATATGACCCCTAAGGGACCTATTAAAGTATTCACAAGTTGGATGCTGAATGTCTGTAAATTATGGAGAATGTAAAACTATGTAACTCAGGTGGGACGAATATACTTGTTTACAACTGAAAATGTGTCTTTTTCCTTGAATTATAAATGTTTTGCAGCCGACATAGACTTCTTATATAGTATATAATCCATAAAAGGTTTTCTGTATTTATTTTTTAAATCTTTATATAGTAAAATATATTGTTGTATATTGTAACTTGCCAAAAAGACTGTTTGTGCTCGGTCCTATTGACCTCTATTCTAAATACCCATCTACGTTTCGGTGGCAGATCTACCACCGTTTCCAAGATAAACATAATTCAATATTAATTTAAATTAAAATTAATATTAATCACTATTAAATTTTTAGGAAATTTTATTTTAAGTTTTTAAAATTTGAATAGATAAAATTTACATTAATAAGACTTTCGATAATTTTAGTATGAAAACTTGTGGTAATCCACAAGTGTGTCGGTTTGCGTTGTAAAGGTAGTACCTTTAATCAAAGACGATTGCACTTAACGACATAGTCGGAAGTGGTCGGCGATGACTGGTCCTCGTAGGGCAACCAATTCTCACTTATGGCTCCACGTACCACACCCTGGGCAACTTCATCGATCTGCAGGCTAAACTAAATGAGGCTAGCCAGATATGGCGAAGTCCTGCAGCGTCTGATCTAGAGTGGGCGGCTGCAAACAGCGACGGTCTCCATGTCCGGAGCGGCTAAGTTCAAAGAGGGGAAGGAAAACGATACTGCTATAATTTTTCCTCAGGATATTGCTATGACGATAAATAAAAATAATATGGCCCCTAGTTCCGGGCAGCCCTTTAATGGGTTAAGGGTGCTAAGAATTTTCAGCTCAAGAAAACAAAGTCCAAATTAAGAATGGGCACGTGAAATGTTTGGAGTCGGAAAATTTGTAGAACCTTATCCAGGGCCCTAATTCTTGAAAGTGGTGAGAATATTCACCGAAAAAGGTGGTTTAATTTTACGGGAAATTTTTGGGGAAAAAAATGAGTTACTAACCTTACCTACTCTTTCTGTATTTAACCATACCAAATGGATATTGGCTATAATATTTTTAGTGGCATTAGTCAGCCATCAGTAAGTCGATGCATAGAAGAGGTAACTGATGCAATTAATAGCCCAGAAGTTTTTACTCAGTGGGTTCGGTTTCCTAACAACATGCAAGAAGTAAATGCAGTACGACAAGGGTAATTAATTCTTAAGGAAAATTAATACAAATGCATGTTAAATTTGTCCAAATATATTTCAGATTTTTTCAAAAATATAATTTTCCGGGAGTTGTTGGTGTTATTGATGGAACACATGTGGCCATAGTTAGGGGCTATCTAACACAAATGATCCAGAAAATCCGGAGCACATATATATTAATAGGAAAGGGTACCACTCAATTAATGTCCAATTGGTTGGTATAATGTTCTTGTTTTTTTTTATACCTGCCAAAAATAAAGGTGTTGATAATAATAATGTAATAACTTTTCTTTCGTAGATATGTGATTCTAATATGAAAATTATCAATGTTAGTGCTCGTTTTCCAGGAAGTGCTAATGACTTGTATATTTGGGCCCACTCATCTGCTAGACAAGCTATGGAAACTCTTTTAAGGCGTCACCCTAATGAATATTATTTACTTGGTAAGATCTCAACTAAATCTCAATTGTGACTTAGTAAGGCAAATTACAATTTTAGGCGATTCTGGGTATATGCTAAGGCCATGGCTCCAAATTCCTATTCATAATCCTGAACCTGGAAGTCCACAAGAGAGATATAACAATGCGTTTAAAACAGTAAGAAGTATAATTGAACAATGTAATGGACTATTAAAAATGCGTTTTAGATTTTTTGAAACACAGAGTCTTACATTATACTCCAACAAAGAGCTCAAAAATTATTAATGCTTGTGTGGTTCTACACCAGAGGTTCCCAAACTTATTTCGTCTAACGCCCACTTTGAAAATCAGTTATTTTGTAGCGCCCCCTCATTTTTTTCACCTTAAAAACCTTAATAACATATTTGTCTCTCCAACATTAAGCAATAATAATACAACTTTACAATATTAAGAGTATCGGGGTAGCGGGCGGAGTGGCGGGAGGGCGAGCGAGTGCGATGCGTGCATGCGGCGGAACGTCACGTCTAGAGGTGGAAAGTTTAATAAATCGATTCATTTGATTCATTCACTTAAAAAGATTCGTTCGCAACCGATTCACTTTATTATGATGCCGGTCGGACTCGATCGGTTTTAAATTCTACAAAAAATGTGATAGTTATCTTAAATAAAGAAATTATTTACATTTATTTTATTTTGGTATAATTATTATTTTAAAAAATATATTTAAAATAAAACTTTCAAAAACTATTATTAATAAAACCTTCAAATGTACCTCCAAATTAAATCTTTGTTCAAAAGAATAGTTAAAACAAAAAAAAGGTTTTTTGAATTGCTAAATAGGTATATAGCCAAAACTGATTCGAACAGACAATACGCATAAATTATTTGCCTAATACACCTCTGGTAATGTGAGCAAAATCTAAATATAACAAACCGCTCGCCACTTGCCAAGTCGTAGCACAAAAACGACGGATTGGCGTCATAAAATACCGAATTGCCAAATCTTCGAGTTCGAGTCCGAATCTGACCTTATGAACGAAACGATCATCCAAACTACGTTCGTTATTCATCCAGAGCGATCGAGCAAGTGGCTCAAAAACGATTCCAATCCATTAAAAACAGGGAATTATTTTATTCGAATCAGTGCACGTTCGTTTTAAACGAATCGTTCGCGAACGACTCAGCTCTAGTCACGTCAGTCGTCGGACGGTCGCGAGCCGCGGCTATGTATTTGGGTACCTGCACTCCTCAAACACGGACCGACGAACGTTGACGGACTAAAATACAGGATTGCACAAATAAATCGTACAATATTTGTTCGCGCCAAACGTGAATTATAATTAAACCTTATAATTTTAATTTTATTTTTACTTTATTTTTACTAGATTAGGTAATAAAAAAATCCCGCGTTCGGCAAGTACTCTGCTTGGCGGCAACAATAGATACATATTTTTAACACGTGTCTTCGGAGGTGGGCACCTCACCTGCGACACTTGAACACGAATATCTTTCAGTGTTTGATACCTGTTACTAAATATCCTAAGATATAAATAGCTTTGTAAACGCATTAAAAATATTAATTTTTAATATATTTTTTTAAATTTTTATTTATACAATAAAATAGAATAAAAATATGAAATAATAAATGGATGTTGTGTAGTAGAAGGATTTTAATTTCAGTGAATTTTAAAATATGAAGTAGCTGAAGTTACAAATCACCCATTGCCCCCCAATTTTTTCTGTGTCCCTTACCGCCCCCCTCTAGGCCTCCACCGCCCACAAGGGGGCGTTATCGCCCACTTTGAGAAACACTGTTCTACACAATTTATGTATAATGCATAATGTACCAGAACCATACGAGGAAGGCAATGTCCATGTTGTTTTGGGAATTTTCAATGAAGGTCAGGGCAACCATTTGGAAATTCATGTGCAAAACAGGGATTTGGTGGCAGGTCGCAATCTTCAACAACAAATTATTTTAAATTACTTTCAAAATTTAATAAATAAGACATCATCAACAGTGTCTGGAAACTTTTAAATGAATAATTAGGTAACACGTTGACTATAATACTTTTAGTAGTTTAATTCATTGTTTCGGTCTAATATGAAGACATATTTTTGTAATAAAGAAGCTAAAAAAACATATTGTTTCTGATTTATTTTATTAATATAAACAAAGAACAAAAATATATATTTATCATAAATAACTTTCATAAAAACATCACAACTTAAAAACACATTCTTTGAATGAATTATGTGCTAAAAATGTTTATAAGAAACAAACTAAATAAAAAATAGGGAACTCTGAAAAAACTAAATAAGTAAGCTATACACAGCTTATAGCTAAATCAATTCGGCATTGGTGCTGTTTGGCTGGCTTAGAAAGTCAGCTATCCTTTGTAATTGTTCTCCACTCATTTCTGAAATTACCAACTTTTTTTTGTAATATTCTTCTTTAATCTTTAATTTCCTTTCAGTTAAAACGACAAGTCTGTCTGTGCTTTTCTGGTGCTGCCCGAGCCTTTTTCTTTTTGAAAAGACCTGCCTCTTAGGCTTTGTACCTTGTTGGAATACCTGCTCATTCGAGGTGTTAATATTAGTTTTAACATTAAGAAATATTTGTTTTACCGATGAATGTACATTCACCCTCAACAATGAACCAAATGTTTAGAATTGCCGGTATTGGAGCCAAGAAAATGAACATCTCTTTGTTCATACCCGGACACGATAAAAACAAATGTATTCGTAGGAATTATGCGACACCATATTATTGGACCCCTTTTTTATGGGCTGTAACATGTCGCGGCATCATTTGATTCTTCCATGTAATTATCAGTGGGGTCGTTCTGGAAAAAAATACATATATTAAAATTAAAAAATAAAAACAATTCTGTTCAACATGGTCCAGCAGAATCTAGTATAATGTACATCGAACAATGTCACAAAATATCATTTAATGTCCGACTTTCAATGTGCACCATTGCTGTACCTACTGCATAAATAGTAAAACTAAATGCTTATAACAAAATAAAGAACACATGTTATCTTACGTACTGTAAAAGAATTTAAGTTTTCTTCAAAATGAATAATATAATCTGACTCCTGTATTTCAGTGTCCCCTTCAAGTAGTGTTGGCCCTAATATTTTAATTACGGCTTTGTCCACTTCATCTAGGTCATTAACTGGTGGGGGACCACCACCTGTACCATTCCTGTATGATTTAATTATAGTATTTTTTCTTTTAGCACCCATTTTCATGTCTTTTCATGTCTAAAAAGGATTACATAAGTATTATTTTTTTAACTTTGTAAATGAGCCGGAGTAAATATAATGAATATTATTAATTAAATGTTAACTCGTACCCTTTTCCACTGCTCGGCGGTTTTATTAGCTCCCGGAATTGCGTTTAATTGGTTAGCTATATTTTCCCATCGTAAATTCACGTCTTTTTTTGTAAAGAAATTGGTAAATCGTTCTTTCCTTAATTCCTCGTCATTGTTCATAATTTCTATTAGATGTTCTTTTTGCTTCGTGGTAGCATGACCACAATATTTCTTAGACATCTTAACAAATAATAAAGATTTAACTTGGTGAAAATTTTTCGAAAAATAGACGGAAAAACAAACAACAAATACATAAGTAAGGTTATGATGGATTTACTTCTTTAAAAATGCTCTGTTCCGACGTTGCCAAATTGCAATTTCATTTTCACCTCGAGTAAATTCACCTAGGACTGAAGAATTCAAAACGAGTGACGCAGGTGAAGGGCCCAGGAGATTAAACGTATGAACTTATCGGTGACAGGCATAAGTGAAGTGCGATGTCATGGGTCGGGAACGTGCAACCATGAAGACGGCTCCTATACTATTCTGGAAGTGATGATGAAGATAAATATCATAGGAACGAAGTCGGTATCTTTGCGACCTCTGAATTTGTAAAATATGTTAGAAACTTTGTCCCCATAAGCGACACGATTATACTTTTACAACTTAACATTAATATCTTACAAGTAATCGCACCCACGACAGATCACGCGATCACGGTCTGGGTAAAGCCAATGAAGGCGAAGACAGGTTATTTAGTTTTGCCAAGAACATGACATGGTCATAACAAATACATCGGTTTCACAAAGGAGGGTTATTCACATGGAAAAGTCCAAGGGATAACTCAACACACACAGTCAAAAACCAGAATGACTACATCTTAGTCAACAAAACATAGTCACAACATATCCAAGCGCAGATATTGGATCTGACCATTATCTGCTGGTTGCCGATACCAAGTTAAGTTAAAGAGACTAACAAAAAATACACACCAAGCTAAAATCGTTATAAACTAGTCCAACAGGAATCTATTGGAAACTGCTCTAAACAATAACTTAAGAGACTTCAACACCAATAATAACGTCAATGATATATGGATTTATTCCAGAACCAACACTGTAAAGTCATAAACCAACACCCAACTGCGAATGTCAGACCCAAAAAACAACGATAGATCACTGACAAAATACTAGAACTTATGGAACAAAAAAGGAAACTTAAACATAATACGATGGAGTATAGGAATAAACAAAAGGAAATTAAATACAAGATCCGAGCTGCTAAAGAAAAATGGATAACAGACAGATGCAGAGAAATGGAAGAGCTGGAAAGCAAACACAACGTATTCAACATGTATAAAAAGGTTAGGGAAGTTGCGGGCCTATATAGTAGAAAAACTCCTAATATGCTGGTTAATAATACAGGTTAACTAATCATTGACGAACATGAGGTTCTTGAGGCCTGGAGCGGATACATAGCTAAACTATTTGATAACAACAGATCAGATCAAAGAGACACCATTGATGGCGTCGAAGACCCAGAAATTCTAAAGTCCGAAATACTATATAGCATACGCAATGCAAAATCTAAAAAAGCAACCGGACCAGATGGGATTTTAGTGGAACTTTTAAGAATGATTTATGAAGACAACATCGGGATCCTAGTCAAACTATTCAATGCAGTGTACATCACCGAAGAAATAACAGAAGATTGGCTAAAGTCCGTGTTTATAACATTGCCTAAAGTACAACGTGCAAAGAAATATAGTGATTACAGGTTGATAAGTCTTATGAGCCATACAGTAAAGGTATTCCTTAGCATTATCCATAGAAGAATAAGCAACAAATGTGAAAGTGACCTGGACGAACCCAGTTTGGTTTTTAAACGCTCTTGGTACCCGGGAAGCAATGTTTGCCTTAAATATACTTCTTTAAAAGTGTCGCGACCAACGCATAGACATTTTCGTATCCTTTGTAGACTATGAGAAAGCATTTGACAGGGTACAACATAAAAAACTTATGGATATATTGAGAAGTACAGGAGTTGATGACTGAGACCTAGGTATTATTAAGAACCTGTATTGGCGCCAAAAACCAATGGTTCATGTTAATGGAAAGCCAACCGACGAATGCCAGATTCGGCGTTAGACAGGGATGTATACTGTCTCCACTGCGGTTCAACCTATATTCTGATAAAATATTTAAACTAGCGTTGCATAACCGGGAGTATGGAGTTAAGATTAACGGCGAACTGATCAATACTATTCGCTATGCCGATGACACTGCCATCCTATGTGACGATCTCCAGGACCTCCAAGTCTTTTAGACTACGTCAACATGACGGGACAAGAAATGGGACTAAATATAAATGTTACCAAAACTAAGTGTATGGTTTTCAGCCGCAAGCCGTATAATGACGCTGTACTGCAAATGAATGGTCAAAACATTGAAAGGGTCCCTTACTTCAAATATCTTGGTTGTTAAATTACAGAGCATCTCGACCCGGACAAAGAAATCAAGTGCAGGGTCGAGTCAGCTGACGCAACTTTTCAGAAAATGAGACCACTCTTCTGCAATAATAATTTAAATTTAAAACTCCGCCAGAAAATGGTTAAGTATTACATATGGTCTATACTGTTGTATGGAGCAGAGATTTGGACTTTAAAAGCAACAACCATCAATAGTCTTAAAGTATTTGAAATGTGGCTACATAGGTAGTCATGCAGACAATGAAGCGGTCTTAAATAGAGCAAACGGCGTTCGCGAACTACCAATAACAGTTAAATGCTGAAAGCTGTCCTATCTAGGTCACCTACTCAAAGGTGATTGTTACCGTATCCTTCAACTTATAATGAAGGGTAAGATAGAGGGCCGTAGAGGGGTCGATAGAACACAGGCCTCGTGGTTAAGGAAAAGTCGAGAGTGGACCGGAATGCGTAGCGCAGAGCAAGTCTTTAGGCTCGCATAAGACAGAGCAGAGCTTGCCATTGTGATTGCCAACATCAGGAGGACCTGATATGGCACTGAATGAAGAAGAATCCAGAAATGCAAATATCCCTTTTACTTTTGTTTTTATCACTTCATTTGTAAATAAGTTGTCGGTATCTGTGCATTTCTGAAAATAATTTATTATGTGAAGCAACAAAAAGATTGTTTTAAACATTATAGTTATTCCCGAAGGCAAGTGATCCATAATGTCTACTTCTAGATGTGAATAGAGACTGCATTACCCAGTGAACATTGGACTATTCTCTGATCATTGTCGATTGAGAAAATCATAAGACCATCATTAGGAGTATTACAATGGGATTTTTCTTTTTTAAATAAGGTTATGAATGGATTTAATAGGCGTCAAATGTGTCAGAATTTTTTATTACGCTGGTTTTTATTTTATCTTTGTAAAAGCATAAAAATATATAATAAAAATTGAAGATTACAGTTTAAATGTTATTCCTGGAACTTATTTTTTTATTAGAGTAATAATCCACAAGAGGTTTGGTTTTAAAACAGCCAGTGATGTGTCTGCCAGGCGTTTCTTAAATAGTATTCATAAAAATAACCTCCTACGTTTGGAAGAACTCTTTAATATAGAATCAACCAAATGCAGTTTGAATACTGAAGTATGTATATTGTAATAAAGTGTATTTTATTCTTGGCAACATATGATCAAAAAATTTAACATTCTACTTAAGGTAGATCGAAAATACCCAGTTTATTGGGTCTTGTTTACTATGGTTAATATTTATGTTTAGATAAAACCCATTGCTTAAATAAAAACTAAACTTTGACTTTACCTTGCTTGTTGGCATAAAATTTTAAGGATATAGAATTAACTTTTTTTCTATATAGTTAATCGCTAATATTTTTAAATAAAGTTATTGATTTCTACACTTACCGTGGCCCAGGATGGGTGCAAATTAAAACGCAGTAGGGCAGCACACCTAATAAGACATTCAAATCAAAAAACGTTGTTTCACTTGTGTGCTAAATTTAACATAAAAAAACAGATCAATCCATATAAGGTGCAAAACTTAATGACAATAAAAAATATTAATCAGTATTTCTTTCAGTGCATAGACAGACAAATATTTTTCTTTTAATGTTAAAGATGACTCAGTAGGAAAGTCCATTTTAGAAAACACCAATGTACAGAAGTTATGACTATACAATCAAAAAATTAAATAAAATATAAATGGAAACGTAGCAAAACAAAAAAAAACAATGACAAGCACAAATCACAAAAGAAAAACAATAATAAAAAATTTAAAAATGTTAACTTTTTTAAATGTAGGTGAAACTTTTTAAACAGTTGAAGTAAATAAAATTAATATTTTTACATTATACATCTCAAAAAAACATCAGACAACAAAGTAGAATCGGTAAAAGTAATTAATAATCATTTGGTAAATGTTTTTGCTTTATAATTGTTCTCGGAGTATTTTCACTGTAACGAACTTCGAGCATATACCTACCTAGGGCCTTTCCGCTCGGTCTTGAGAAAATCCTTACCATCAAATTTGACAATTTTTTTGCCAGTGTAACTAGGTCTTTCAATTGACCAATCAAAAATGTCAAGATTATGACCATAACATTTCCTGGGCATTACAGATCCGATAGTAATGACTTTAACGGGAAAAGACACCTTTTTTTTTAAAAAAAAAATAATGTAGGTTAAAAGCCCTTTTTTTAAAACAGAAAATGGCGGCCACCCGCCCCAGAGGGGAGGGTTAGGGGGCCTGGGCTCCTCCCAACAAAATTGTTTGAATGTTAAGAACAATTTTAAAAAATAAAAATGTTTTTGAATCTTCTTTTTTTTTTAATTACAAATACGAAAAGCAAATCCAAGGAAGAACTAGCGCTCTTTTTAGGTTTTCTTGTTTTTTAGTTTTTTTTATGTTATTAATTATAAGCGCAAATACCAACTTTCAGTTAAATATTACTATTTTTTAAACATAACTCTTTCTTTTTCAAGCATATACTTTTTCAGTCCTCTTTTTTTATTAGACCTTTATTAGTAAAATATGTCTCTGATGCTGAAACTAAAATGACAAATTTTAAGTAGAGACCTGTGACCAATGTATATAGTTAGGTATACTTCAGTCTAATACTAATACTTAAATAGTGTAGCATAGCATTCTAAATAGCAAAATTTTGGGCGCTTTAAGTCGCCCCCCCAAACAGATTTTCTGGCTGCGCCGGTGCAGCCAAGTAAAGTGGGACAGTTCATTTGTACCTTTTGGAAAACATCTTTACTTAAGACTTACTTAGTTAAAACAACAAACAACTTTATAACCTTGTGATTTTTAAAAATACCGTTCTTAACAGATTTCTACCAAAAACAGTAAAAATTGTAAAATTTCAAAATTTAGTAAAATTTAAATAAGGTCCAGAAATTTAAATTTTTGTAATGAAATTCTAGGACTGTTACAGAGTAAATCTTTTGTTTTAAATTATGTAATTTCGTAGTAAACAAAACAATTAGCTTATTCATTAAACTTTTAATCAACAAGTGGTTAAAAATCCCTTTGCAGGTAATTATTATACTGATACAAAAGCAAAATGAGAACATGCTTTAAAGTATCATTCTCTTGATAGTCAAAATCTCCAATTCATGGCCAGTGTTTATATTCCTCTTCAATTGGGCTTTTAATATCACGTCTCCATTTTATGATGTCGCAACTATGTTGGTAATGACTGCAGCAACTAACAATTAAGTACAAACGTGACTGGGCATACTGACGAATTAAATTAGCTGTTGATTATGTTCCATTAATTAATATTAATAGCATATTATTTAGAGTATTACATCGTACTTATGAAGCTTGTAAACTGGTTCTTGTTTAAAACGGAAATTAGATGTAACTGTCTATAAAATGACTTCAAACTTGAAATTGCTTATAATAAAAGTATAAACAACATGTAATAAAGGTCTTGAATATTTAAAATAACAGCATTCTAATTTTTATAGATGCGTTGTAATATCATGATAGACATTTTAGGGATAAATAAACGAGATAAAGTAAGAAGTTCTGGGCCTGTACACTTGAACTATGAAATGATGCATGAAAGTAACACTTCGTATTACTCGCTCGAAGGATCCTCACCTTGACGAAGGCAACAGCCGGGTGAACGGGCTTTCGTGTTCCAATGACTTTTAGAGCCAGACTTATTGGGCCACCCATGGGGGAGGGTCTAAGAGGAGGAACCAGACTAAGAAGGGTCCAAACCCCAATCCAGTGGCGGTATGCGACCCGTACCGAAGGATGGATGGCACCGGAGTCAAAAGGTGTCGTGAACGGACCTCTGGGATACAGGACGACCTCCCAGAGTAAATAGCCTTACGCCTGTGCAGGGGCACCGCAGGCGCTGACCAGCTCTGTCCCATTACTCGTGGGATCTTTATAAACAACCAAGGAACTAAAAATAAAAACTCAAGGAGGAAGCAGAGGAGGAATTCAGGGTCCTTCTCCAGTAGAAGTCCAACAAACACCTCTATCGTGAAGGTCGTGAAGGACCACAACATTACTGTCGTGAAGGTCATGACGGACCACGATAGCGAAACACATCCCACTCCATAGGCCGTTACAATGCCAGGACGGAAAATCAGGGTACTGCAAGCCAACCTGCAGCATAGCACGGCAGCAACAGCAGTCCTTGCAAACGCTATGAGGAACTTTCACGTGGCCTTCATACAAGAACCCTGGGTCTACGGAGGAAAGGTAAGAGGTTTAGGGAACGTGGGTGGAGAACTAATATACAGTAGAACATCCGACGTACCCAGAACGTGCATAATAGTCAAAAAAGACATAAAAATACCACCACTAACTGATTTCTGTTTCAGAGACCTGGTAGCTGTTAAAATTAGGTCAGGGGATAGGGCCATGCCGAAGGAACTAATTTTCGGATCGGCATATCTACCCTATGATGACCCTGACCTACCACCAACCAAGGAGATGGAAGACCTGGTGAGAAGCTGTAGAGGAAATGGATCACAGCTCATCCTAGGATGCGATGCAAATACACACCATATCACCTGGGGAAGCACGGACACAAACCCACGAGGTGAATCTTTACTACAATTTATTATGGCAAACAATTTGGACATATTAAATGTAGGCAATAAACTACTTTTGTAAATAGTAGACGAAAAGAGGTACTAGATATAACACTAGCTACAACCTACATTGGAAGCAATGTTATCAACTGGCATGTATCTGAGGAAATAAGTTGCTCAGATCATAGACACATAAACTTCACGATAGGGGTAATGAACCTACTGAAAAAACATATCGCTACCCTCGAAAAACGGACTGGGAAGCCTTTGAGGCAGACCTGGAATCTACCTTGAGAGGGACAAAACGAAAAATAAACAACACACACGACCTAGAAATAATGGCGGATCAAATACAGCACGCCATTATTTCTGCGTACAATGAAAACGGCCCGATAGTGATAAGAAAGTACTCGAGAAATGTGCCCTGGTGGAACGAGGAACTCACCAAACTAAAAAATAGGGCAAGAAGAGAATACAACAGGGCATCATCGGATAGGGAATCATACAAGAAGGCCCTTACCGAATACAACAAGGCATTGAGGAAAGCTAAAAGAGATTCATGGAGAAGGCACTGTGAGGAATTCGAAGGAACTCACGAGGCAGCCAGACTCCATAAGATTCTTTGGAAAGAACCTTAATCACAAATATATACTTTAAAGAAACCCACAGGGGATCACACAAGAACGGCAAATGAGACCAAGAGGGAACTACTTAGGGTACACTTTCCGGGATGCAAAATAACCAACATGTCACTGGAAGACTGCAAAAGCTCAGACCTAGGAAACCCAGGACACTGCTCCAGGGAGGACTGGCGGGTAGCAAAATCAGTGATAAACGTAGACAAAATTAAATGGGCGATAAACTCATTCGAACCGTATAAATCGCCAGGAACGAATGGCATTTATCCAGTAATGCTCCAGAAAGAACCAGAGCTTTTACTACATAGACTGTGTCTACTTTTAAGAGGCAGTCTAGCTCTGGGCTATATACCAACAACCTGGAGACTAATCAGAGTAGCATTTATCCCCAAACCTGAGAAAACCGGACAGGATGGGGCAAAAGCTTTAAGACCAATAAGTCTAATGTCGTTTGTGCTAAAGACCCTAGAGAAGTTGCTGGATAGGCACATCAGGGAGAATGCACTTACGAACAGACCTCTACACTAGGACATAAATTCATACACAGCAGGTAAGTCCACAGAAACAGCATTACATAAGCTTGTAGAGAAAACCGAATAGGCTCTCAAATACAAGAGGGTACTAATGTGTGCCTTCCTGGATATAGAAGGAGCGTTTGACAACACGTCCTTAACATCTATCTCAAACGCGTCCAGGCGCAGAGGGATCGACGCAACAAGCTGCAGGTGGATAGACTGCATGCTTAAGAGCAGATCAGTATAAACTTCAATTCTTGAAGAAACTTTTGTAGCTCGGGTTGAGCGAGGATGTCCGCAAGGGGGAGTTCTGTCCCCACTGCTAAGGAACCTGGTCATGGACGACCTACTAAATGTCCTTCAACTTGAAGGGTACCAAACATTGGGATATGCAGACGATCTCGTCATTATGGCCCAAGGAAAATTTAACAATACTGTTAGGGATAAAATGCAACAGGCTCTAAACGCAGTTACCAGATGGACGAGAAGGGAGGGACTAAACATAAACCCTTCTAAGTCAGCCATAGTTACTAACTGGAGGGGTTATAAAAACAAGCGGATCTGCATAATAACAGACAGCCAAGCGTCACTAGGGGCACTAGTACACCCCAAGGTAAGGTCCAAGCTGACATGGGAATGCCAAAAAGAACTGGAAGTCCTGGAAGAACGCAACAGAGTAACATTCGGGGATAGAAGGCAACGAAAAAGCGGATGAGCTAGCAAGACAGGTATCATCCATACCATACTTTGGGCCAGAACCTGCCCTTGGAGTGACCAAAACCACACCACGAGGGCAAACCAGGGAATGGATCCGAAACAAACACGAAGAATACTGGGGAAACCTCAGTAGAACAACCTAAGAGGACAAATACACAAGATAGGCTCATACAATGGGGACCCAAGTTGCAGAATGTGCGACGAGGGGAAAGAAACAGCCTACCATATCATGTGCGAATGTGAAGCATTGAATCACAAAAGACAGGCATTATTTGGGCAACCGGAAATGAGCCCACAGGAATATATCAACCAACCAGTCTCAGCGTTATACAGACTTGTAGAATGAACCAGACTAATGGGAGGATTGATATAAAAGACAATGGGAGATTGGCCTTTATCCAAAATTGGTTAAAGGTCTTACGATTCAGAAATGGCATCGTACCAATTTTTTATAAATACCTTAAAGAAAGAGACGTTCACTACCTTAGGGAACCGTTTTTCAGGTCATTATTTTGTTTTCCTTTATTTATAGCTAGCTAAATTAGTTTAAATTTGGTTAATTTATATTTATTTTTACATACTCATTTATTATTTTCTATTATGTTTGATAAAACTAAGTATTATCGTGTTCACATACCATTATAACACAACTTTACGAAAAAATGTACCAGACAATAACGGTAAATCTTGAACACAAGCCTATTCTCAAGTAGGCGTAACCACTGCCTATGTAGCTGATTTTTTCTTGCAGACTTGTGTAATTTTAACTAAAAGTAAGACTGTTGTTTTATGTCTAGCCTTGTTTATAAAATAACATTTTCTTGTGACTCTTCTTGTTAGATAACACAATATTGTTTAGTTAGAGAATAATTAAGTTTTCCAGACGATTTGAAATTTTAGCCCTTTCTTCTCATCCTAATTGCATCAAGTTTCTGAATTAAATTATGCTTAGATCACAAAGCGCACCACAAGCTGGGTTAATCTGTGGATCTTGAAGTATAATACCGCATACAAAATCTATTTGATAAATTGTCGCCTTAGGATCAACTTGTCCTTTATCCATTGTATATTTTCATTAAAATATTTTTTAAAGTGTCAAAAACAAGGATTTTTTAGCTATGTAAATTGATAGGTTAAAAATTGTTATGGTTCCTAACATAACTGAAAAAATAAATAAATTATTTAGTATTATTACAATTGACGCCTAGAAATAATAAACAAGTTTGTCTTAATCACGGGTCTTACGGAGGGAGGGAAAAAACATTAATAGTACAGGAGATGAGGCATGTTGGCTAAGAATTTTTTTGTACTGCATGAATTTATCTGAAATTTTCACAGAAGGTAGGGAATAGCCCAAGGATCAAAGTTTATACCATGCCAAGGTGTGCTTTTATCCTGGGGGTGGTTGCCTACCCATCTTGGGGGTGGAAATTTTTTATTGCATTTTAACTACAGAAATCGATAAAAAAATTAATTTTAAGTAAAAAATGTTCCATACATTTTTTTCGTAAAACTAATATTTTTTTAGTTATTCGCGATTGAAAGTAAAAATTTTTCGACGAAAAAATCGACGTTTTTAATTAGTACATATTTTAATCTACAGCATTCTAAAATTAAATCACCATGGTAAATCAATCATTTTTTAAGGTATTTTTTTTTACTTTAAGCTCTAACACGGGTTGATTTTAAGGGTTTAAATATTTTAAAATTGTATTCCAAAGCATAAAACAATCATTAATCAACTAATTTAAACCAACTTTTACCCATCTGACAATTAGGGGTAGTTTTTAACCTTAAAAAACAAACAGCGCACAAAGAATTTGAAGTAGAGGGTTAGAAGCGCCTTATTCCAAATTTTTATGCAAATCGATGCAGGACAAAAAATTGCGAGGTTTTGCCATTTTTTAGCTTCATTTCCGGGACTATAATTATGTATTATTAAATCGTTTTAATTTGTCAAAAATTTTTTTTTTTGTAAATCCTATAAGGGGTGGTTATTTAAAGGTTAAGTTATGGTAGTTAAATATTTATTATACCGTAAACTGTTAAAATATTAATAAAAGCGTTATTAAATAATTTTAAAATAAAAAAAAAAACAATTTTTTTGTAATTTCGTTACTAAGGGTTATTTTTAAGGGTTGAAACGTTACAAATATAATGTTGGATATAACTCACAACATAAAAATAGATTTATTTTACATATTTAGCTATGATTTTAATTTACATAAGGTCTATTTCTATGGTTTTTCAATTTTTTAGCATAAGAGGTGGTTTTACCCCTAAAAATAAAAAGCACACCCTAAGAATATATAAACTTTGATCTAGAAGGTAAAAGCAACCTAATTTCAATTTTCATAAAAATTGAAACTGTACAAAAAAATCCGGAGGTCAAACACCTTTTTTCTCCCCATCCACTGTACTATAACTAGAACAGATGGTTGTTGTCAATTAAACAATAAAACTTCCTTTACAGTGTCAATAAAAAGTCGCCACTCGGTAGGTTTACAGAGAAGGTCAAAATATGTTGTTGATATTCCTTCAATTTCATACTTTATACGACAATTTACAGGTCAGTGTAAGAGTAACAAGTAGTGTTTTCTTGAAAGTGTTAAACAATGTTATGAATTCAATAACACTAAAATTTTAGACTTCCATCGTCGGTTAGTGATGTTTCTCGAACCGTTTTCAAGTGATAACTAAAAACTATTATTAAAAGCTACGACTTATATACTATCCGTTGTTCACCGAAGCTTGACAGACTTTTTACGGTTCAGCAACAGCTGCCAGATATTCAGAATATCGATACTTGGCTTGCTAAATACATTTTGGTTGTTTACAATTATTACAGCTTCTTTAATTTTTTCTTCTTTTCCAGTGGGTTTTTTTATGAATAGTTTTTGCTTTCGACCATTGTATGCGGTGTTATTTTCACAAAGCTTGTTCGACAATCCCTGACTTTGACGTTTCAGCTCATTCTTTCGTATGTTTTTTGTGTTCTTTGACTCTAACTTCGAGTGGTCTTTTTGTTTCCCCGATGTATACCTCACCACATTTACAGGGAATTTGGTAGATACAGTCATTATTTTCAAGTTTCAAATTCCCTGAAAATGTGGTGAGGTATACATCGGGGAAACAAAAGAACTGATTAGAGTCAAAGCACAAAACATACAACGAGGTGAAAGGTCGAAGTCAGGGATTGCCGAACACGCTTGGTCAAAACAACATCGCATACAATGGTCGGAAGCAAAAACTATTCATATAGAAACCTACTGGAAGAAAAGAAAATTTAAAGAAACTTTAATAATTGTAAACAACCAAAATATATTTAGCAGGCTTAGTATCGATATTCCGAATATTTAGCAGCCGTTGCTAAACCGTGAAAAGTCGGTCAAGCTTCGATGAACAGGGGATATTATATAAGTAGTAGCTTTTAAGATCAGTTTTTAGTTATCACTTGAAAGTTGGAGATACATATCACTAACCGAAACGTTGTGTATAACAAATAAGGACAATGAAAGTCTAAGATTTTAGTGTTATTAAGTTACAAGTAGTGTTATGAGTGGAGATATTTTCATGAAAATGGAAATTTTGGAAACCTTTTTTAGATTTGTCTTTAAAGTCTCAATAAAAAGTCGCCACTTGTGAGGTTTATAGGAAAGGTCAAAATATGTTGTTGATATTCTCTTAATATAACACGTTTTTACAATGACATTTACAGGTCAGTGAAGAGTAACAAGTGGTGTGGTGAATGAAAATATTTCCAGTGGAAATATTTCGATATAAATAAAAATATTGGAAACTTCCTTACCCTTGTCTTTAAAGTGTCAATTAAAAGTCGGTATTCTGTAGGTTTATAGGAAAGGTCAAAATATGTTGCTTATGTCCTCTTAATTTTTTTCGTTATATGGCAATTTACAGGTCAGTGTAAGAGTTGCAAGTAGTGTTGTAAATGGAATAATATTTCTGGTAAAAATATTTTCATGGAAATAAAAGTATTAAAAATTTTGGGAATATTCAAAACAAAACTTTATTGTTAGCGCCAAACATTTAAATCTGTCATTCCTGAAATGACTAGTCGCTACATGTTTTGCCGACAAGTAGAGTAAAAATCCTATTTGACAAACAAAAACTAAATATTTAATCATTTTTTGTAATGCGGAGGCAAAAAATAAATAAAAAATGATTATATCGCTGTTTTCTTAAACGGAGGCAATACTGGAAATGACTGAATAGTTAATCCAACACTGTAATAATAGGACTATTTCGCTGATAGCCGGCAATACATGTACTGACTAGTCATTTTAGGAAATGACGAATTTCAGTGTTTGACACCAACATATATATTACTTATACTTTTGCAGTACAAATTTCATATATCGTACGATTATGAATAATAAAAGTCTTGAACTCGGGGATTCATTGATAGTTGCTTGCTTGAGAAAAAGTTGAATCCAAATATAATATTGAAGGTGTTGATGGCATCCATAAAGATTATGCATCCTGATCAAGTGTGTAATTACTTTTTAAAAATTTTACTGTATTTTGCATTCTAATTTGCTATTAAATAAAAAGAAAATAGATAAGAGTAGGGCAAAAAATCGATAATTTTACGGATCTGTCAATCGGTGCCTTAATAGCGACTGTATTTTATATTGTTGATTAATTATTATTTTGGTTTAAAGTTTACTACATTCGCTGAATTTTCTTACCAAATACCATTCGTGTGTAAATTTTGGGCCAGATATTTCGTCCGGTTCAAATACTGGCTTTTAGAAATTTAACTTAATTTATTAATCAAAATTACTCCAGCAAATCTAAGCACCTATGGTATTACATATGACGATCTTTTATTAAATATTTAATCTTTTGAGTTGTATAGTTTTTATTTTTATATATCCATCACTAGTAACGAGAGTACAGATTTTCGAACATTGGTTTAGCGGAAAGAATTTTCATGTGGAACAATGTTATTTGTACTTGCTTTTGTACTGGTTACTACTTTTAAACTATTACAGCGTAGAATTTAAATAGATGTACCATTAATACCTTTCCTTAATTTATGTTCTCTTATATAACTTTTAGAAAAGCATTACATTACGTTGTTATATAGTTTATTTTATGATAAATATGGCAAGGAGCCTGTACTAGTCATTATCAGTCATTTTACTTTGTGCATCTTAGCTTGTTTTTATTGCGTAAAATATTAATAAAAACGTATTTCGCTATACATTTATTTAAGTCACTAACATCTACTTATAAATCTCATTTTGCAAAGTGCTAAAAAGATATTATATTTAGATTAAAATGAATATTTTTGTATTTACAAATTGCTTGTAAATCATATTTTTTTAAATTATGAATACATCCTGAATAATGTGCCCATTTATCCCTTTACTTACTGTTTTTCGTAAATTATAAATTTCTTTTCTCAATAACATTACCCACCCAGGCGTTAACTGGTGGTAGCACTACGTTGTTTAACAGATTTTGTCTTTCTATAAAGGAAACACAAACGAAATATCCTTATTCCAGTAATCTTCTAATTTACGGATCCATCCTTAAAGTAAGAATCCGGAACACTGTTAAAATACGCTTTCACAGCTAATGGTGGATGAAAATCATTTCCTATGAATTTTTTAACATGCAAGAACAGCCAGAAAGAAGTCAGGAGAAGCCAAAACTGGTGAATAGGGTACACACTACTTCTTAGCCTCTTGTTTTGATTTTGGAATGTAGTGGTAAAGTCAAGTCTCATCCATAGTAATAAAATCCTTTTTATCCCTTTTAATTTAAAAAAATTTTACTAAAAAAGTCGCATTTAAATGTGTATTTGTTCCACTCTTAGCAAATGCGGCATACATTGTGTACACAGCTTTCTAAAACCACCCAAATTACTGCTTAATGAAAAACCTAGTGCTTCTGCTAAATCCCCCTTAGTTATTCGACCATCTTCCAAGACAATCTCATGTATTTTTGCTACGATTAGTAATGTTGATGATAAGTCTTTATATGCTTTTAACAAAACAACTCGTAAATTTGTTTTGGTGTTACACCTTTTAAAAATAGGAATTTTTTAAATTTTTTTCGCTGTAAAAAAATACTGTAATACGTTAAATATACGAACGAGTTAACAAATCTAAATAAAACTTTCCTATTATGATTATTAAAATGTAGTAAAAATTTTAGAAAAAAAACGACCAACTTAAATATCCTGTCGAACGACAAACCGTATGAATAAAGCGCCTATGGTACTTGGAACAAACGTATTTTACTTCATAATACCAAGCGATGTTACCTAGTTTTAGGGTTATACACAAGTAATGCTATATTTCTGTTTTTCTGTGCAGTCACAAGCCTTATTTCCAAATCCCTAATTTACAACTTCAAAAAATTAGAAATTTATATTCCCATTTTAATCATCATAAGGGAAGTAATTCCAAAAATGTAAAAAGCTTATACATAGTTCTAAGTCCAAAATTTACAAAGATCCTTACAAAATTTCACCCCCCATTCTACCCCTTTAAGGGGAAATTTTCCTAAATTCTTTTCTTAGCTATCGTCTTCTACTTAAACCCACCTTGAGCCAAATTTCATTTTCAGAGGTCAAATAGTTTTCAAGATTTCGTAATTAGTCAGTGTATAAATGAATGAACGACCTTTCGCTTTTGATATATAGATTTAGATTAAAAGTAACACTGTGCAAAATAAGCGATCTAAAACTTCCAAATACAAGAGAACTAAATAACTAACTGTATGTTTTGTCATACACCCTATATTTTACAGTATCTTTTAAAATAAAGTTCTAAAATTATGCAAAATTATGTCCCAAATTCTATTTTCATTCAAATTAGCGCTAACTTTCTATGTTGCTAATTTCGACAAGTTTTGAAATTAAATTGTATTCAGGACATAAAGCACAGGCAAAAATATTCCAGTTATGAATAAAATTAAAGACACAAAAGTTTTGGATGTTATTTAATGTTTATGTATTTGCATAGAATGTAGCAGGCAACTTTCTCTTAAAGAGGTGGTCCATATTCAAGGCAATAATTTTGGTAGCCACATGTCACCAAATAAGCCTTTATAATTGAAAGAATAGAAAATTTGGAACTAAAAAATAAAATTGTTCTTCACCAAAATTTCTTATTTGTATTTATACAGGGTGTAAAAGGTATGATGCTCGCGATTTTAATAGGCGCTAATGGAACTCAAAACAAGTCCAAAAAGCCAAAAACACATGGGTCAAAAGTTAATTGTTTTCGAAATTTAAAATTAAAAAAACTGGCAACAAAACGGCCGCTTATCACATGTTTAACGTCAAACTTTTTGAAAGGGTTTTTAATTTTCCCTTTTTTAAACAGTTTTTTACATGAGGCTGTGGTGATAAGAGCTGCTTTAAACCCCAAAAAAATAGAATATAATAAAAATTAGTTCCTACAATTTATTTTAATATTTAATTTGGAATTAAATTTAGGTAAAAAACAATAAATTATTGTTTGAATTATTTTCTAATCTTCTTTGGACCATGCAGCTCCACAGCTCTTATGCACGAGCCTCGGAAAACTTTTTTTTTCTTCTACTATATTTATAGTTTTTATTTGTAATTAAAAAATAATTGTACGTACCATATAATAAACTGAAAAATGTATACCACTTATTTTCAACCAATCAGATTCTTTATTTCGACATTGTTATTATGGTAACCAGCAAATTTTATGATTTTTTTTTATCCACATGAGCATGTAGACGTAAAATTATTGGGTGGAAATTTCCCGGCACATGACAGCTATCATATAATTAGACAATAATAATATTAAAATATTTTTTATTTACTATCTTTATAAGTTGAAAATATTACAACAATTTATTAAGGTATACATTCTATAATATCATTATCTATCTTTTCTAACTAACTCTGTAGTTTTCTATTCAAATCGCAACATTTCTTTTCAAAGTAAAAAAACCCCACACAGTGTTAATGACAGTTCAAATAACGAAAAACGTCAAAACTCACATTACACACAGCCTTCTATTTATTTGTGGATAACGTCCAAATAAATATTTACTTAATGTTTTTTTTTAATATAATTTCGGTATAAAATTTTTTACCGAATCCCTCACGTGCTTGAATTAATTGCGGGAAATTTGTCTTGTCATAAATTTTTTAAAAAAATTATCCGTCATCACTTTGCGAATCGTAATAATTTTCAAAAAATTCATGTACTCAAAAAATTTCCGGCAATAATTTATGCATATAAGAAAACAAATTATTATGTTTAAAAATAGCACTCTTGAATTTTGCTTGAATAATAGAAAGTGTGCATCTCAGTAAAAAGTTTTGTCTTACTTATATTTTTGTGGACGTCTCTTGGAGAAACCCTTTAATAAACATATGTATAATTTGTAATGGGTATTTTAATGTGCCAAGCTTAAATGAACTAACCCATTTTAAAAATTAAATCTTGCGAATACACTAGAATCATATTTTATTCAGTTATGAACGTAATAATACGACAAAATTTTAAAATCTTTTTTCACAACACTATTTTTGATACAAAATTATTAACGGTTTATAAAGTTGATAATTTTCTCATAAAATCGACTAAAATTTACTCCAAAGCCGTTTTATCTGACTAACAAACGGTTGAATAAACCTGAAGAATGAAAGTAAAGTAAAGTAAATTTGTTATTATAATTCTTTCCCAGAATTTTTCGCCGAAATAATGGGAATATTACGACAATCTACATTTGGTATAAGTGTGTAGAAATAAATTTTATATTTTTGTTTAATAATTTTAGTACTTTCATAATGGTTCACTAAGTCATTTTGTACACATGGGTAATTTAAAAAACCTAGTTTAACAATCGAGTTGCTCGATCTAATAAAGCGAAATTATTGGAAGCAAATAACAAAAAACAGGAAATAACCTTAACTCATATTTTATTTTTATGTAAAAATAAGAGAAAACATACCTTAGAAAATGTTGACAATATTTTCTATATTGTTCTGACGGATTAATATATCAAATCCATCTAAATCACCCAATAATAATAAAAAAGGGAGTTATAAAATAATTTATTGTTATCAAAATATAAACACTAAAAATAAATTTTTAAAAAATATTATATTATTAAAAATTTCCTCCTCCTATTTTTTTTTCTTAAATTTGAATTACCAAATTTAAGACAAAGTCAAAATAGATCTATTACTAATTTATCTTTACCCCACATTTCTTATAAAATAAATTTCAACGATTGATTATTTAATTTTACATTTGTAAAATCTTTAGAAAAACACAACACAGAAAACCAGAACTAACCAAAAGACTATTAGATCTTGGGTGTTCACAACAAAACCATACAATATAAACGAAAATACAAAGAATGTTATTAAAAAAACCCCTTTTGAATTTATAAATTTAA